>VYZP01070242.1:0-56277 GCA_013400635.1 Hypocryptadius cinnamomeus | reverse complement strand
AGGGTAATTGATGCTTCCTTCCCGCCACCCTGACTTTGCAAGATTTGCATGACATGGACCCCAGTGTTCCATTCCTTTGGCACATCCAGTGAGGTGGTGCCTGGATATGGACTAGTCCATGCCTGTCGAAGTGCTGGATGGGAAGCAGAGCAGGATAGGACACTCAATAACTTCCCTGAGCCTTCAGGCTACAGAGAAAAAAACGACCCCCTTTTTCTTTGCAGAGACAATAAACAAAAGGCTGCATTAAAACCTTTGTTTGCAGGAGATCATGAAGATTTCAGTGATACCATACTCCCCTGCAGGAGGAGGGATTAAGAGGGTTACAGAACAGATTTACAAGCCCTGGAGAGAGTAAGTATCCAACGGAAATCTTTGGCAATCCCCTTCCCTTCCTCTTCTGCTTCTCACCCTGGCTTCTGGTAACACTTAGAACAAAACCACCAGCTCTTGCTTATTTTAATGTGTTCTCTATTTTACCCTGAATGCAAATGAAATATCAAAAGTCTGGCTCAAGCACTTACAAGTAAAAATAGCTCTAAGGCCAATATATTTAAGGCCCTAGAATGATATCTCTGAAATAAGTCATCCTAAGTCCATGAGAGGGGAATGGTGTTGTTTGTTGTGCATGGTGCTGATAGTGGGCAGTTCTGACATGTAAAGAGCAAAGGGGGATACTGCAAAACAAAAGGAAGGTGAGAAAAGGGGCATGAAGACAGCATTGCACTGTATTGTGGAAGAAGAGCAAAGTGTATTTAAGATAAAAGCCAGTTTCAAGCTGCCTTTATTTTCTTCCCAATCTGATCCTTCTCATCCCTTCTGAGAAATCTGGATTTGAGCATGTCTTTCTTGGTACATGAGAGAATGGTAAATCTTGGTAAATCCTTGGTACATGAGGGTATGACCCTCTCTCTGCCACAAAGTACTGCAATTTGTTTATAACCACCCAGGACTCATTTATTCCCTGTGATGTGCCTGTTTTTGAAGTAAGATAAATCAAGGCTATGAAGGCATCAGGCACATACCATGTAGTCCTTTTGAATCAGCCTTTTGTCTCCCTTGCTCTGCATTTGAATAAAGCTCTATGCTTTTATTCTCTGTTACTACAAACTTCTATCCTAAATTCCTTTGCTTCACAAGTGCATAATATTTTCTCTTTCCATCTTCTAGTAACAAGGTGAATACACCTTTGCAATCATTAATCAGTACTGCCTTCACATCTGCAGTCACTCACTGAAACTTGGGCAAGGACAGTTTGAGCCCCTGTGATACCAGTACCAGGTGGGATTTTCTGGAATAGATCAGTGTAAGTCCTGTCTTCCTTTGACCTGATGTTTTTCACCACCATTTTCCAGCAAATGGTTCCCAAATCCAACATTTCTAATTAGGTTTTCTCAGATATGATGGAGGTATATCATCTTAGGATGTAAACACAGGGTATTCCACAGATTCTGCGTGTCCTGGCCTGTCCTGGCAGACAATTTATGAAATCCCTTGAGTCATGAAGGAGGCTTTATTTACTAGGAAGGCACTCGAAAGAAGTTAGAAAGTATACTTGATTTTAAGCACACACATTCTTCAAAGGCTGATGCACAGACAAACCCACTGAAGTGAATCCTTATGGCTCAGCAGTGAGGGACATGAATGTGGCCACATGGAGCAGATGCAGGTTTCAAACCACTGTCTGTGAGCAGTGCAGCTGAGTCCTGTTAGCTGAACCAGAGGAAAGGACAAAGAATGGGTCAAAACCGGCCAGATACACAAGGGGCAAGTGCTGGAGGGTGTGAAAAACCCCAGCCTTGTCGCCCTTAAGGCTGCTCTGTTAACATGAGGGCTTGCTGCAGTTATTTAAGCAGGATGAACAAGATAAAAAGGGCTTGTTGGTGTTGGATGCTGAGGCAGTGTTTAAGACATCCCTGACTCACAGCTCACAAGCTGGGACTCGTTTTGCAAATTCAGTCCTTGTTCAGATAGGATCAGGGAATGTCTCTGGGCTGGATTGCGAAGGAAGCAGTCTTGCCAAATATGCTCTGCCCACAGCACCGTCCAGACCCGTCAGATGATGTTTCTTCTAATTTTACTAATGTATGCTTGGCCCCAGTTCCACGCTACCTGAGGCTACAGCCGTAATAAAAACACAGCACACATGCTGTGGGTGGGTGCATGCAGCTGGTGGGAGTTGAGGCACGTGAAAGTGAAAAACAAAACCCTTTCTTAATTGCAGGAGAAGAATCAAGAAATAACATTCTGCTGAATCCTTTCCTTCTCCCTCTCTCTCTGTGGCTCACCCTCACCCATGGCCCTGTCTGTCACTGGAGAAGACGACAGCAGGTTTCCTCTGTGCAGAGATTGTTCCACACCTGAGCAGTGCTGGGATTTTCAGGCAGAAGTGGGTCTTGTGTTGCCACACACAGCTTGTGTTCGGGTGTGGCTCCTACATCAGGATCGTCCCACGTACCCAGCTTGTGGGTTGTGCTGGTGGATGGGGTGTTGGTGATCCAATCCCTACCTGAGGATGAAACCATCCTGCTGCTGTCTTGCCGTGGTCATGCAGGACATACACTCCTGGAATGGAGTGAAAGAACCCTGGGCATGCATTTGTCTCCTACCCATGAACTGTTTCCATGAACCCTTCTGGGGGAGGTGGGTTGGGCTGCAGCTCTGGACTGGGTGAAAATCTCACTAAGCATCTCATGGGTTTAGAAAGTTTGGCTTCTTCAAGCCACGAGTCCTCATGAATATGGAAACTGCCAACATCACTGCTGTGATTGTAGAGAAGAAATTAAAATAGAGACCTCAATGAAGGCAAGGGACTATTGGGGAAAAGAAAAGCTATCCCCAGGGAAGGGGCAGGGAGGCACTCCTTGGTGCAGCCCTTGTTTCTGCTCTCAGGATGTAAACACAGGCACTAGAGGGATACTCCATCAGAGGAGCAGAACGTGTTGAGGTCCTGATACCATCCTCACCACTGAAACCAGCCAGCCACCACAGCTCTGGACCTCCCTGCCACATCATCCCACTAACATGTACCCCTGATATCACTTGTTAGGGGCCACCTTGTTCTCTGACAGCTATTCTGACTGGAATCTCTTCCAGAAAGAATCAGCATGAGTTAGAGAAACCTGTAGGTAGTTTTGAGAAGGCAGTTTATGTGCTGGGAAATTTGGAATTTTCATGGACTTGCAGAAGTTTCAAGCTTCTGACATTAGTCTGAATCCTTTCTTTCTGAGCTTATAGTGAACACTGCAGATATTAAAAGTACTTTCAGTCTAAAAATTTGTATTCACCACACATAGCACAGTCTGTTTGTGTTGACTTCCAACAGCAGCATTTTGTTTACTGGCAGCATTTGTTGGCTGATATTTAGCAGCTCCACCTGCTGATGCCCAACCCTGCAGGATGATATGCAAGTAAAGATGATGCAAGAAATAGAAAATGGTCACTTCCTTTTTCCACTTCTTCTGATTCATTTCACATACTTGGTATATTAATGATTGTTTTTTTCACTGGTCTGTGCTGTCCCAGACACCTTAAAAACACTGGCTCAGGCAATGTACTGTCACATCAGAAGGAGTTTCTTTTCCTTGCTCTCTCCAGGGGAACCTCCACCCCTCTCTAGGCAAAACACATGAGATGCTAAGGCTTAAAATTTATGGAGCCTGATTTAAAACCAGGATGTCTCCTGGTCTCAAGGGAAGGGAAATGACCCTTGGCTTATTTTGCAGTCACTCCTTTTCAGAGAAGGAAGTGCTAATAAGTGCTCACTTGAGGCACAACAGCTTAGCACAAATGAAGGCCAAAAAGTAGACACAAAATTACTGTGAGTGAGAAGAGAGGAGCCAAGAAGAACACGTGAGAGGTTTCTCTTGTGAGCAGTGCTCTGTTGGTGATGCACTTCAGCAGTCACACCACGGTCTGAGATGGGAGCTACCCAACATCCAAGACTGCCCCAGGGATCCTGCTTCCCCTCCCAAAGCAGCTCACTTGGAGCTGGGGATGGGTCCATGTTTGCAGCATGGGAGAGGAGAGATAGAAAGGAGAGACAGCCCTGGGAAAAGGAAATGCCTGAAAAACATCACAGGTGTTTATTGTTATTCCATGTGGTAGGAATTCCACATGGAGACAGTCCATCGCACGCTCTGCACATACATGAGCTCTTGAGCAGTTTGAGAACAGCTCTGAAAACCCATCCTGCTCACTCAGGGGAAACCTCAAGTGGCATTTCAAAGCAGAGCACCCTAAGGCTCCTGGGAGCCCTCCTGGAAGAATATCAGGGAATTTTCTTCCATGACACCCAGCACCTTCCCCTTGAGGTGAGCCTTCCCACAGCCTCCCTGGTAGGGACATCTCCTTGCCTGTGACAAGTCTGAGTGACCCACCCTGGTTTCCCCTCCACACGCCCCAAAAGTGACCATGCTCCAGGCCCCACAGAGCACCAACCACAAAACAATACGAACACAACCTATGATGCAGCTGGAAACCAGAAAGGGCCATTAGTTTGTCTTACCTGGCTTGGTAATCACAGACCATCAGATTTCACACAAGTACTGCATCCAGCGACTTGGTCACACCAAATATCTTGATCCTCTCAAGACTGTAATGTCTCAGTCAGAATCTGGGAATGGACTGGACTGATCCTCAGCAGTGACAGAAAAGGGCTTGGGTGAGTTGTGCCTCCATGACACCATCAGGCAACCTGCAACTCACTACCGTTGAGGAAGGCAAAATAAATCAAGATTCTTGTTCTCTGGTCTGAGGATAAAAACAGTTTTGAGCCTCAAATGGAGTATTCACTTTGACCCTCAGCAAGTTAGAGTCTAGAGTCAAAAGGGGATGTGGAAACACTGCCATGTACAACTGTTGCACCACTTTTCTTGTTGCGCGTCCACTTATTGCTCAAGAACAATCCACAACCTTTTTGGCCAGGACTTGCCAGTGTTTGTGACTAAAACTTCAGCATGATAGTGGCTAACACCCTTATTAGTAACTTTTAATAGTTCCCAGACAATGTGTAAAATGAACATAAGTAGTTTCCTAAAGTCTTGAAGCACAAAGGCTTGTGCATGCCATTTGAATACTATAAACAGCCTATAAGAAAATCAGTTATGAGGCAGTAAATCTAGGAGTCCCAGGCAATAAATTCTTTTGTGTTGCTCATTTGTGTGGCTGTGGCTTTTCTTGCTGTTACAAAGTGTCAGAAGGATATTTACTGTCACAGATGCACACAAACACACATTCCCAACTGATTTTTCAGAGATGATGCTCTTCTCAAATGTCCTCATCTTGGAACAGGGAGGGAATGGCAGCACCTCAGCCTCTCCTGAACAAACAATGCATGAATCAACAGAGGGGACTACCCTGCTGTATTTAGCATTGGTGCAGCCTCTCTTTCAGAACCATGTGCTGTTCTGAGCCCCAAAACTTAAGGATGTTGTTAAGGTACTTGAATGCATCCAGAGGAGGGAAACAAAACTGGTCAAAGGGCTGGACAGAATGTCCTGTGGAGAACAGCTGGGGATTTTGGTCTTTTCCAGTTTGGAGAATAGGAGGCTGAAGAGTGAACTCATTGCTCTCTGCAGCTCCCTGAGGATGGGAAGTAGAGAGGCAGGTGCTGATCCCTTCTCCCTGGGATCCAGAGATGGGTGCATGGGAATGGTTCAAAGCTGCTCCAGAAGAATCTCACTCTTGACATTACAAAATATTTCTTTACGAGGAAGGTGGTCAAACACTGGGATTCCTTGAGAGGTGGTTGATGCACCCAGGCTGTCAGTGTTTAAAGAGGCATTTGGACAATGCCCTTAACAACATGCTGTAATTTCTGATCAGCCCTGTGGTGGTCAGGCACTTGGACTGGATGGTCATCATTGGTACATTCCAACTGAAATAGTTCTATTCTATTCTATTCTCTTCTCTTCTCTTCTATTCTCTTCTATTCCCTTTGTCTTAGCATTCAGCTGCTGGCAAAGGCCCCTGCTTGTCTTCCACACAAAGTCTGGCTTTGCTGGGTTGTTCAAAGTGAGTCCAAAAGAAAGAACTGCTTGGTGATTGTGCTTTGATGAGTCCAACCTGCCAGCTCAGCTGCCTACGCTCGTGCTCTGTCCAGGGGAAATGACACCTGGGCATTTCCAGTAAGCCCAGCATCCTTTCACTGGCTGCTGCTGGGAACTCCCCACTGAATCATCCAACCCTCTGCAGACAGACACACATTTCCTTCTGTTTTCTTCTGGAGAAACCAATCTGTGTGCACCCTCTGAGAGCATGTGAGGTCTGACAGCAAGGCCAGTCAGCCAGGTATCAGACAGGCAGAAGGGTGTTTTCAGGAGCACTTCAATTTTCAAATTCTCAAATGTTTCAAAACTTTCAAAGTGAAAGTCTGTCACTTTGTACTGTCATATTGGGAACTGGAATATCCTGAACCTTCAGAGAATTGGTAAATGAGCAAAAAATATACCCTTAGAATGCACGTACTCCTGCAGGAGCCGTGAGCTTGTAATACTGTCATATTCTGCAGACTCAGCCACATGTGTGATAACCACATTGAGGAAAATTGCAGCTGGCTTTCCTCTCCATAATATCCATGAAGAGGGAGAGCAGCAGTTGGATCCCCACACCATGCAGGTTTGCCCTGTTGCACATACTCACTTCACTGAAGAGTAGTGCCAGTAGCTGGGTCAAAGCACATCATGCAGAAAAATATCCTTCCTTGTCTTAACAAAGTGGGAAGGTGAGGTGTCAGTGGGCTCCTTACTGGGTTTGTCAGACTTCAAGCTGTTTGCTCATGTTGCATCCTCAGTAGCAAGACTCAAAAGTGCCTCCAGTTCCCCTTGTTCAGTTCTCTTCCAGGTGGAATCACCCACCCACCATGATTAAATCACTTCTCAACCTCCTGTCTGACAAGCAAAGAGCATCCTGGCCCCCAAAGTTCATTTTCCATCTGCAGCCTGACTTCACTGATCCTCCTTTACACCCTCTGGTGTCTTCATGTCCCCTCACTGCCCTAGCACGAGCCACTCTGGTAAGAGATGTGAGGTTGCTCTCCTGATTGCATGTCACTCCACCTTCCACCCTCTGTGAAAGAGCCAGACATTTCTTGTCACATCCCTACACAGCAAGCATCTCTAGACATTGCTGGCACCACTTCCCCAAGCAGTTTTCCATCCTGTGGGCAGACCCAGGGTTTGTTTGAGATGGAGAGCTTGCAGCCATGCCAGGCTTCCCAGGTAGCATGTGCCAGAGCATATGTAGTTTAGAGAACAGAAATGTAAAGAACAGGCTGACTCTCCCTCCCCCTTGCCAGCCAAGTTCTGCACAAGTTCCCCAGTAAAATTTCCAAATGAGGTCAAGGCATTTAACTCATTATCATCATAGAGCTCCCCCACCAGACTGAAGGGTGTCCAGACAGATGACAAACACTCCATCTAAGCAATGTGGATCACCAAAATCCACCACTGCAGCACAGCTGCTTTGGACTGGAACACAGCATCTCTCTCCAGCCAGGAGTGTTACACAACCATTGCCTAGAAAGGAGAAAATCAACGAAACTTCTCTAGTTTGAATCGCAGCAGAAAATTAAGTAAATTAAAAGTGGGCTCAGCCAATGACATTCGGACTCCAACAGCTGGGAACAGAAGGTCCTGCTGGTTCTAGTGGCCACAAGCCACCAGGAAATTAAAAGTAACTTTCTCTTTGGGAGTCTGGAGGCCAGCAACACCATGGCCCCTAGCAGCACTGAATTAGTCCTAGGTTGACCCCACCTGACAGAACTTCCTGCAACATCTGGATATTCTTTGCATGTCTCTGCCAAGTTGCAGCTTGTTCCCAGCCTGCTGAGGAAATGAGACCTAAAAACACACATCTGCCTGGGAGCTGGCAGTGTCAAAGGAGAGAACTGTGCTGAGAGCTTGGCTATCCCTTTGCCAGCAATCACCTGGGCACAGACTGGGCACAGGCTGCCAGGGATGGTCCAGACTTCACTGGCAACAGCAACCCCACACTGGCTAAGGGGGCTCAGAGGTGGCCAGGTCCTGTCCCCATCCCTGACAGCTCTGCCCAGGGGGGTGAAACACACAGAGCAGCCTGAGTCCAATCAAGCTCTAGCAGGATCCACTCTCAGGGAGAGATTTGCCTTTCCTTACACAAGCTGACTGGGCAGGATGGTGAGTCATGGCACCTGGGGGGCAGCTGAGTGAGCAGGACTCCCCAGGACAGATGTGCCTCTGTCTGTCCAACACATTCCTTACAGGGCCTTGGGCCAAGCTTGCCCACATGTAACTCCATAAGAATTTTTCCTGTCTCTTGTGCAAACTCCCACCCAAGCACAGTGCTTTCCTATGGATTAATTTAAAATTTTGGTGCCCACAAACACAGGGCATCTGCATCGTAACAAAACATCAGATCTGGTTTGAAAAAATATCATGCTGTGTCAGAGAGGCCCTACAGGACACAGGGATGACAAGGACATGAGCAAATTCCTGACAGTGATGGGTCATGATGGCTGGCAGAGCCGATTGGGGTGTCCGTGCTGGCGGTGGCACAGGGGGTGACAGGCACTGCAGGTTTCCTCAGTGGCACAGCTGAGCTGAGCTGCATTTTTGAATCAGAAAGCAAAGCCTGGTTTGGTGTTTTTGTGCATGTAGAGGGTGTGCCGTGGAGCCAGAGTGTCTGGGACAGCCGTGGCCAGAGGAAGCCGCTGCGGCCGCTCGCGCAGGAGGAAGTCGGGGAGTGCTGGGTTTTGCTGGAGAGCAGGGGAGGTGGCAGGGGGAGCTGGAGAAGGGAGTCCAGCCTACGAAAAGAGCACGGAAGGAAGAGGCTTGGAAAGTTCTCTGCTGATGTGGACGTGGAGGAGAGGGCCGGGAAAGGAGGCTGTCCCTAGAGACGGCTTTGTGAGATGGGAGAGAAAGGGCTGAGGTTTCGAGATGGAGGGACTGGAAGGAGCAGGAAGACACAGCTGGGTGAGGTGGAGAGTCGCTTCCAAGTGGAAAATAGTCCAGGAAATAAGTGGCTGGAACTGGAGGGTGAAACCCAAACATACTAGGAGATATGGAAAATGTCACTAGTAATTGAAAGTCATCATTCAGAGCTGCTGAAACTGTTTGTGAGATGAGAGGTATCCTGGAGCAGCCAAGATGAACAAAACCCAAAACTTTGCCCTCAGGTATCTGTAGCAAACACACAATCGGTCTCACCTTGGAGACTCATGCCTTCATTTCACCATCATTTTTGTTTTGCTTAGTTAAAACCCTTAAGCTTTACCTGGCACCATTTAAATGTGATGGAAAGGAACAGAAAACAGGGAATGGGCACATGTTTTTTTTCTGGAAAATCCCCAGGTGTCTGTAAACAAGCAGAGAGCAGACCAAAGTCATGCAGTCAGGAGCAGGCTGGAAATATCCAGCAGTACATGAGGCACACCACCAGCATGTGCTGCAGGCATCTCTTCCACTGCATGGAGAAACCAAACCAGCAAATATTGGTGTACACAGCCCCAAGGGCAATGGCAACTGGCCATAGGGCAGTGCCAGGGCAGGATTTCTAGGGGGCTGGGGCAGGAGAAGAGATTTGCTATGTCACAGCCACAGGACAGCCCCCATAAAGGAGTCAGGTAATGGTGCTCTCTGGGGATGAGTTTTACCAGCCAGTTCTGCTAAACCAGATACAAGTATGTGTGTCCAGAGCAGGGTGACAAAGCTGGGGAAGCACAAGACCTATAAGGACCAGCTGCAGGTGTTTGGCTTGGAGAAAAAGTGGCTCAAGGGGCGCCTTATCCCTCTGTACAACTCCCTGAGAAGAGTTTTGGCAAGGTGGCAATCGCCTCTTCTCCAGGGGAAAAAATGATGGACAAGAGGAAACAGCCTTGAGTTGTGCATGGACTGGATGTTAGGAAAACCTTCTTTACTGAAAGTTTGGTAAGGCACAGGAAGAGGCTCTCCAGGGAAGTGGTTGAGTTACCATCCCTGGAGTCATTTAAAAGATGTGTAGATGTGGCACTCAGTGACATGGTTTCCTGGTGGACTTGGCAGTGTTGGTGATCATCTTAGAGGTCTTTTGCAACCTTAACAATCCTATGATTGTAAGTGCTTCCTGCCCAGCCCAGCCCAGGATTAAAAACTGTGTTTGTTGTTGTGTCCTAACACCTGTATCCCTTTGAATGTGCCCTGGAGATGTCCTAATCAACTCCTGATTGAGCAAACTCCTTACCCAAGGGCAGTGCAGGATTTAGCAACAGCCTGCAGTGCAGCTGGCAGCACCCAGCAGTGCTCCCCAGTGCATGGCAGTCCCTTGGCCCATGCTGCTGGGTCCCTGGCACTTGCTGCCACCAAAGGGTTTGCAGAAATCAGATGGGAGACGGCTGATGGCACAGCTCAGCAGTGCCAGGACTGGTGTGCAGAAATGCTGTGCTGGGCTCAGGCTGGCTGGGGTTCAGAAGAGATGTGTGAGTGAAAGAAGTGGGTCCTGCTGATGTGGTTTGTAACTCCTGGGCTGAGTTTCTCATGTTGGCATCTGATGTGTACCTAGTGAGGCTTAAAAACAAGTAACTCCAAGAACAAACAAAGAGGGAGAGCTGAGCTGCCCTGGGGTTGCCAGTCTTGTGACTGGAGATTCCAGAGTCCAATAAAACATGAAATGCAGCTGTGGCAGAGCTGTTGCAACATCTGTGGGCACTCTTTGGGCCTGCTGTGGTTGAGGTCCTTTTGCTGCTTTTCCCTGCAAGCTAATGAGGTTTCTCTCTCCTTAAAGCAGAGGCAAGAATTCACAGAAATAATAGGAGTGCAGCATATCTGAGTGCCATCCCCTTCTGCCAAGTGTTTGTTGCAAGCAGCCAAAATGATCAAAAGTTGACCTGGAGGGGAAAAGAATGATACAGACATGTTTGCAAATCCTGACTAAAGAACTGCATGAAGAAAAGCTACAAAATTGTATCTTCTTTTTAGTTGAGTTCTAGTGAGGAGTGGCATGTATTGTGGCTAGCACATAAAGAATTTGGATGTATTAAATATTTCTAAAATTATATGGCACTCTGTTGTGTGTTATTATAGGTCTATTTGGGGTTTTTACCTGCAACAGCCCTAACAATTAAGTCTGTATAATTCCTGCTAAACCATCCTGCAAGGTCAGAATTGTGGTCTGTGCTTTAGCAAAGAGAAGAGCTGAGGTTCGTGAAGAGCAGCTTGCCAGGCTGGAAAACATGGAACACCTGCATTCCCCCACCCCACATGGGAAAACAGGCACTGGTTTTCCCCTTCCAGCACTTTTCCTGGGCTGCAGTATCTGTTCTGAATACTGTCAGCCTGTGGAAGGAGGTAACCATGTCACAGGCACGGAAGTAATTTCTAATAGCAATGGAAAGTGTCCAAAAATGGCTTCCTGCAAACACGATCTCAGTTCACCATTTCTGCTCCTGATGAGCAACATCTTAGGCAGTTCTGGATGTCTTCTTGATTTTTAAATGTGACTTGGAGCCTGTTAATGTTAATTACAAGCACCAAGAGCTTTGCAGGTTCAGCTGATTTGGATGGAAAAGCAAAGTATATCCTGTCTTGTTTCATGATTCAGCCTGTAATTGGTAGTTTCAGTTCTGATGGCAAAAATCACCATGGTAGTAGAGATGCAGAAATAGTAAGCTGCTGTTCAGATTCCCAGCCTGATCTTTACTGTCAGAGTTGTAAATCTGAAACTTGCACAAAATAAAAGCTGTATCATCTTTCTTAGCAGACAGGGAATTTATAGAGCATAATATACAATTACCCTACAACATGTATTTCTTTCTTTAGTAAGTCTGTCACTAGAACTTTCCACTAAATATGGAAAATTTAGTGTAAATGTATTAAACACTTGTCATAGAAAAACATTAGCAACAATATAGGCATATATGTATACATATATGTGTGTGTATATATATATCTGTGCATGCACCCACATATACACATACATACATACATACATACTTAAAAGTACATATACATTTTTTCATAGGATGGCCATTTCTCATTGCAAGAACCTTCTGTTAGTGCTGGATACAGGTATTTACCTGCTAAATATATATATACATGATGTTTAGGCAATGGTTCTTATCAGCCCTGCCTGCCCATGACTGCATCCCCCCAAGTATCTCCGAGCTTTTACAACCTGATTGAATAGCTGAAAATAAAGATCTTCATTATGAAAAGTCAACCTGGCCTGCTTGATCTTAGGCACATTTCTTCCTGTTTTCAACCTGAAATCAGCTTTCTATGAGGCAGGGAGGAAAACCCAGTGAAAAACTGGTAAAGGATGAGGAATGCACTCCATACAGAGACCCAAAGAGAAATAAAAGGCAGGGCTTGTGTTTCATCTTTAGGCATGAGGTGAGAGCATGGCCATGAAATACCTCAAATAGAGACATTATCAAAACCTGAACCTTGTTTTCTCTTACAGCAGCCTTTGTTCAGGGAACCTGACAGAAAGGTCTAGAAATGAAAGTGATGCTGAGTATATCCCAAAAGGGCTTTTTGTATATATAGACTCAATGCACACAATGGACAGTGAGCACATGCAAGTGTTGGACAGCTGTAGATATAAAAATGTTGTCAGATTTTGGACAGGTGCAATAGAGAACCATAGAAATGAGCAGGAAGTTGCCCAAAAAGCCTGTTTGGTTTCACTCAAAGAAGACTATATGGACAATTGGTAAGTAAGCACATTTCCAGTGAAATGGCATATTCCTGCAGAGGTTTGGAGCCAGGAGGGGCTGAGGCACAGGGTGATGTAACCCCACAAGCTGGGATCAGGAAGATGCACTGGTCCAGTGCAACCAATTTCTGTGTTTGACTCCATCGCAGCACACATGGTTTGATCTGCCCCCATGCTTGCCAGTGAGAGTGTTCATTCACTGGACAAACTGGGCAGGGAGCTGCTGGAATCTGCCTCTTTGGTCTGCCTGGAAGCTTTGCTGCAGCCTCAACATAAAGTTATAGGACTGAGCTCAGGGCTCAGTGGAAGAAACACCGTGACCTGCAGCATTCAGGAGGCTGGCCTAGGTGACCTAAGTGTCCCCTTTGGCCTTAAGCTCTATGAATACTCCTGCAAGACCAACTGCCTTAATCCCTTGCCAGAGAGGTGGGGGGATACTGATCTTCTCTCGTAAGACTTTCCATCTCTATTATGGCACACAGTCTTAAGCAGCTCACGTTCACCCATATGGCCAAGCACATACTTTGCATTTGTCTTCTGCTCTGGCGTTAATGATCCTACCAGATGCATTCACAAATTCACCCAGCACGTGCAGTCCTTTTGGAATTGTGCATCGGGTAAGAGACACCGGCTTCCAGGAGCTGAGCATAGGGAGCTCATGTTGACTCATTCCAGCAATTTGTGGAGAACAAAAGAAATAGGTAAATTCCCTTCTTCCTCACAAAGTCTCCTGCCACTGACACAAGTGTATCTTAAAAAAAAAAAAAAGATTTTCCCCCTCCTCAGATGTCCTCAGACACTGAATTTGCAGTATCTGATACCACACATTTCCATAGCAACAAATAGTGATGACCCAAACACAGGATTATGTGACTTCACTCCGAGTTGAGCAGAATATTAACAAGGACACTGATAGCTAATACTTTCCATGCTGTGGCACCTCCCTGCAGAGGATTTCAGGGAGCTTTACACACATCATCCCCAATTTGCAGATGGAGAAATGAAGAGGAGAAGCAAGTGATCTATGCTAAGACAAGAAAAGAGGCTGGGTTCAGAGGGCCCAGAAGGGAGGGAGGGAGGGAGGGAGGGAGGAGAAGAGTCACAAAGACCAGGTCTTCTGGACTCCAAGCAGCCATGAAGCTGTCAAAGTCCTGCTCTGCCCGATTCCTGAGAGCTGCCTTCTTTGGGATAACACATCCACCTGGCTGCTTCCCATCCCCTCTCTCTATTCCCACTGAAGGTTCTGTGTGATAAAATGGCATCAGTAGGTCCAGCTGCCTTCTGCTAGTGTATTCAGTGTACTGAATATTCAGTGTGCTGGTGTTACCCCTCCCTAACAAGCCCCAAAAGCTTGGAGGTTTCCTTCACCCAAAGTGATTTTCTTCAGGTGATGGGAAGGCAGAGGCTGTTTACAAACACAGGGTGCCTCAGACCTGAAATACATGAAATGCAGCTCCAGGAGTTTAAAATTCAGCAAAGGGACATTAAAGAAGCAACTGGATGAGCAAGCATCATGCAATGCTCTACCGGAGTCAAGGGAGGAGGGAGAGATCCCACTGTCTGAACTTGCACAACACATTGTGGAAAACAACCTGTATCTCCCTGACGGAGAGTTGAAAAGACTGTTGCATCTTCAGAAACTCAAGGAGCCTTTTAATTTCAAAAGAAATTTAATGAAAATGATAAAAGGAAGTGCATCCCTATCTCTCCTCCCTCAGATAATTGGGTGTAAATACCAGCTTCTTTTCATGCATCAAACCTTTTATCTGTAATTAGAATTGGCTTCATCCAGATCCACTGGTATCCCATGCTAAGAGAGTTCGGGTGGTGAAATAAAGTGCCATGTGATTATTTATTTACTCTTACAATACGTGTCAGAACAACTTCAGGAGATTTGTCTGGGTTTGGAAATAGAGCTGCCCTAGCTGAAGCCCAGGAAGAGATTCCCTCAGCCCTTCTCTTGGATACCGTGATGCCATGGTTTACTCCCTGTGTTCAGAGTACAGGGGGAATTCATTCAGTGAAGCACTTGGGCATGAGTTTACATCCAAGTACCATAGAAAGTACCTTTAGAAACCAGGGGAAGTTAAACACATGCTTAAACCATGCTTGAAAAGATCTGAGGATTTTTGGTTTGCTGTATGTTTCAGGAAACCAATAAAGCTTTAAAAAAGCAGACCAAGTAAAACATTATTTTCAGTCCTAGTTATGTGTTTCACATGGGACTACTTGAAGACTTCTTTTACTGGAAAATACAGTGATAATTCAGAGGGAAAGGGACTAGTGTTGAAGACGGTTTTGGATGTGTGGGTAGGAAAGGGAAGCAGGGACTGGGTGCTACCTGTATGCCACAGCCCAGTGGGTGGGATGCCCACCTACTGCATGGGAATCCCCTTTTGCTGTACTGGGGGAATGGCATAAACCTTGATTCTTCCTTCCATCCCTCTGGGTGAGTGCCCAAGCACCTTTTTGCAGAGCACTGGTTGCATGACGCCTGTTTTTCATGGTCCCTCTCAGAAGGCTGTAGCTTGCAGGGAAGTTGTCAGCTATCCATGTGATGTGACCTCGACCCTGCAGCAAATAATAGGTTTCTTGATATTAGTAATGCTGAGCCAGATAAAATGTGAGAAGGACTTTTCAGACCTGCAGATGTGTTATATAGTATGAGAGCACAGAAAAAGGTGTCGTGTACTCAGTCTGCACCTTCTCACTAAAAATAAGCCTCCCATCACTTTTTCTACCTCACATTTGAGAGGAGTTTGGTTGTTGTTTTTTTTTTTTAAAGTACTTTGTGATTCTCAGGGACTTTTAGAGGGAACTGATAATACTCTGTGACAAAAGACCTGACTGGGTTTAGGGTGGAATTTCTGAGTGGCAGACCTTGCCGAGGATTTGAGGCAATCCCACATCCAGTTGCTGTCCTGGTTCACAAAACGCTATGTATACCACAAAAAGGTGCCGAGTAAACCAGCTGAGTGTTAAAGCTCTAAGCAAGCTCATAAATTAACATCCACTATGAAAGAAAATACGTATGTGTTACTGCAGAGTTATTACACATCTCTGCTGGAGAACAGCTGCAAAATCCCTGAGCAGCTACTGGAGCCGCAGGCTACACTGCACAACTCAGAGAGATTTCAGCTATGGCTCATGTACCCTCTAGGGACACAGGCTGGGCTTTGGAGAAAAACTGAAACCAAACCAAACCCACAGTAAACCAGTCTTACTCTGGGCTTTCTGCATGTGACATGAGCAGTCAGCCTGTCAAAGGAGAATTCCTTTAGGTTATAACTCCAAAACATGTATTCTTGTGGCTCATTCTAAAGAAGAGACATTTGCAATTTTTGAATAACATAGGGTGTTGACAGAATTTGCAGAACACTGTGATACTGATGGAAAGTAAATTTGTCTTTTGTCCCTGTGGCTGGAATAAAGCCAACAAAAAGTGCTGTGTCACATTTGTACTTGGATGCTAAAATGTCTCCAAATCTTCAAGTGAATTCAGGGAGAGAAGTATTTTGCATGGCAATCCTTTTCCCATCACCTGACACATTCTTCCTACTAGTGCCAGCCTAGAAAAAAAATTAGGGAAAGGGGATTTTGTAGCAGTCAATGAGCTACCTAAAAACTGTAGAGCAAAGCAGAGCATCTTCCAAATAAATTCAGGCCAGCAGTTAGAAGTGACTTGGAAGCCAAAGCACATTAGGTTGGTGCCAAAAGCAAGCTGCAGTGCATCCTGCTGAAGTCCAGAGGGATCATCACACCCTGAGCTGAGTGCAATGGCCTTGCAAACACCCACCAGCAGCAGCAGATGTGTTACAAGGAAGAAGCCTGTCTGGAAATTCAAATGCATCTCTGTGTCCCCTGATATCTCCAGATAAGTGGAGCAAAGAAGCCATCTGAATTCCTGGAGAGATGTCACCCACATCCCCATGAATTCCACTGGGGGCTCACAGCAGTCCCCATGCGCTAGGACTGTGTTGGCAGACCTGCCTCTAATTGTTTTCTTCAAGTGAAAAGCAGGATACGACAGGCTGAATTTTGCCCTGAATTCTGTGGATAGGATGACTCAGAGACTGGAATATCTCAGGGGCAAGAGAGATTCAGTGCTTGCTGGGCAAAGGGAGGTCTTTGCAACATGGAAGCAGATGCAATTAGCCCTTGCCTTTAGGGAGCTGACACTGGCAGACAGAGACTTCTCCTCACCATGTCACTGCAGACATTGCTTGAGTTAATTTGGTGAAGAAACACTGCAGGGGAAGTGACTTTGATATTTTCTGCAGGAAAGATGTATATATCAGCCAGTGCCTTGTGCTTTACACCCCTGGCCAGGTCAGGGTGGATTTTACACTCAAACACACAAGAGTTGTAGCACAATGGGCCTGTGTGTGAAGGAGGGAGGGATCAGATGCTCAGCTGCTTCTTTCCCCACCCTGACCCAGTAGTGGCATGCACATATCTTGCTTCTTCTTCCTAAAGATCATGGTAATTTCCAGCTCCATGCAGCACTTCCCAAGGGCTCAGCTCCAGGCTGCCTACCATGCACCAGGATTCATTTCCACCACTTATATTACATAGAATATTCCTTGTTACTAGCTGTTTTGGGTTTTTTGTGTGTGTTTTTTTTTTTTTTTTTTTTATGAGGTGGAAGAAGAATTAACTTGGACCACTTAGATCTTCTGCAAAGAAAGTGCTTAATTTCCTTGCAAGTTGCCTAAGCCCTTAAGAAAAACTTAGGAGGAGGGGACTGTGAAAAGAGGCTGAGAATGGAGCGAAAAGAATGTGTTTCCAAATGAAACAAAGAAATTCAAAATCTTGTTTGGCCTTTTCATCATCATCTTCAGCCTCCCATATCTGTCTTCTACACACACATCTGTCTTCTACTCCCATATTTGTCTTCTACACCACATCCCTACACAGACCATGTTTGCATTCAGCTGGGCCAAAACTCTTGGTAAATTCCACCTGTTTGCCTGAATAAGAACAGAAACCCCATCCAGCTGTAGGACTTTAGTCAGCAGGAAGTTATAGGTACATTTTTCTTTCCTAAAGTGATTATTAAATCACCAAATCCTCCCAGGAGTAGAGACTAAGGAAAGGCTCAAACATGGGCTGAGTGGTAATATCATTATTGTTCAGTGGGGAGGCTTGTCCCCAAGGTAACTCACACTGGAAAAGTTTGTTTGCCATAAAAGTAAACAGTGCTATAGTAACCTGCCCTGTGCAGAATGGCCCATGCCAGCAAATTAGTAATTCCTTGCATTCACAGAAGTAACTGCAGGGCAGATGCACCCAAACTGACTTTAAATAACTCACTTTTGAGCAGCACATTGCTCAGTGCATGCTCTTGTTGGAGGATTATGCCACTGTCTACAGTTCTTGCCTGCACCCTGCCCCAAACAATCCCAGCCGCTCCTCTCCCAGCTCCTCATCTGGGTGGTTTATGTCTTCCTCATGTTTCCCACCATTTCCTGACCTAGTAGGCAATGAAGGCCAGTTTCATGCTTTTTGGAGCCTTCACCAAGACTCTGTGTTTTTCTTGCCTTGTGGTCAGTGTCAGTCTCACTGGCTTCTGGCTTCTGCCTTGTACCAGGGCTCTCCCTCTGACCTGCTTTGCCTCCTCATCTCTTTCTGCCACTTTACTGCTGGTTCCATCTGCCTGAACCAAGCACCCACCATCTCCTCAGCCTCTAGAAAGGGCATCTCTGCCCTGTCCTGTCCTCCAGCCCCCTCTGCCAAGGGCTCCTTGCCTCTCTGCCCCATCAGTCCTCTCCTCACACAGCTCTTGGGAGTCCTTGCAGCAGGGTCTTGGAGAGTTCAGAAGTCTTCACAAAGTTACTGCCAGATCACAACACAAGAAATTATTGAAGCTATGTGGGTACAAGTCCTGGCCCAGGAAGTAGGGGTGCCACATAATCCCAGAGGAAAGCAATATTTCAGAAACCTGTGCATCTGCCATACTTTTATCTTTTTACAACCACCACAACCAGTAGGTCAAGGCCAAGAATGAGATTTTGGGGAAAGATGTGTCTGATGACTGAATTGGTAGACCCTTTCTCATGTTTTGATGAATTTGTCCTCCACATCTTCCATTCCAGAGCAAACTCTCAACCCCCTGCACTCACATCAGTTTTCCACCATGTCCAGCTGAAAAGAGAAGGAACAGATTCAGCAAGTTCAACCACTGGAAGACGTTGAGGCTACTATCAGTCTGGAGGGGGTCATCTTGCCAAGACCTTGGTGGGCTCATTCTGCTATCCCAAGCATCAGTGAGAGCATGGGGACTGTTCTGTCCATGCTGCTGTTGCTGTCCTCGTGCTCTCCTGGTTTAGGAGGTCATTGGAATTTCCCCTTCCCCTGGTCTCTCCATCTGCCACAAATTCCTACAGCATCTGCTCAGAGGGACTGAGATATTTTGGAATCTCTGCTCCTGACTCCAAACCCACCTTTGCTGTCTTTTAGGCATCTCTAAGAAGCAGATGAGCTCTGGGAACAGCTGTAGGGTCTGTGAATATCTTCAGTAGCAGACACTTTACTTTTACTGACCATCTTGCACAGCCCAGGTTTGTATAGCTTTTAAGATATCTCTCCACACATTTCTATAAACACAATCCTCAGCCATTCAAATTAGGAACCAGGGAGAGGCAAGCAATTCCCTCCCTACCTCATGCACACAAAAAGTATCACTACATTAGGACACCTCATTAATAAAACATATGTCAGAAGTTTTTCTTGCATCAAACACTGTAAACAAGTGCATTCAGTGCTGTTTGAGTGAGGAGACATTTGTGACAAGCAGTGCTGCAGGAAATCATGTTTATACCTGCACAGAAATTGCTCAAGATCATTATGTCCTTGAGAAACTATTACCTCTGTCCCCTCCCTCTCTCCCCCACCCTCAGCACAGCCAAGGTCTGGGATAGCCAAGGCTCTTCGGGCACAGGATTGAAACTATGCAAGTGCAGCCTGCCTGGATGCCACTGCTCTGTTTGCTCAGTGACTCAGAGCACTCTTCTCATTCCTCCTTCTTCCCAGTTATTCTTTGTCTCCTCTCATTTTTTCCCCATGCCCAGATTGCAGTAGCAGCCCCTTCTTCCTTGGAAAGCCTGGAGAACACTCCAGGAGCAGAGCACAGCCTTTGGGAGAGGGCAGGGAGCTGCACTCCACTCCCAGCTAGCAGCTGTGACCCTGCTGTGAGCAGCCATCACAGGGAGTGTATGGAAAGGGTTGAGGAAACACCAAGATCAGCAGTTGACCATCTTATAAGTCATCAGCAGAGAAGTCCTGTCCAAACCATGTATGTTTTTGTGTGCTAACCTACAGCTGGACCCAGTTTAAAAGCTCAGGATTTCAGTGACTGATAACAACGTCTGGGGACAGGTAAAGACGGATGTGACAGAGAGATATCTGACTTCTTTCTCTCATTTATTTTTTTAGGAAATACAGCTGTCTTAATTAGTTTTTTTGTTTGGGTTGGGGACTTTTTTTGTTTGTTTTGTTTTGGGTTTTTTTGGTCCTGATCTGAATTTGGCCATCCATGGTGCAGTATGAGTGAGACTGAGCATCATCATTTCTCCTCTGTCTCTGATTCATTGCTGAGCAACTGCTTTGCCACAAAACTTTTCAGAGACATTATAAGTCAGGGCCTCTGTACCCAGAAGACACTTGTCTCTGTGTACAGGAGAGCTGGAGCCAAGCCAAACCTTTGGAAGGTCTAGCAAATCAGGTGATGTGTCTCTGGGAAGAGGACACTTTGCTCGAGAGGGCAGGTGATCAAATACTGAAGAGTCAATGAAAATGAAGAGGATGCTTTCATTATTATTTGGAAGGGAGCAGTGATGACAATCACTTCCTCTGTTCTCCTCATGGCAGAGAGCAAACATTCATCACCAATTTGTCACTTGCACAGAAACAGAGGCCGGTGTGAAGTGAGAGGACATCACCTTTCCCTGGACTGCCTGTGGGAACAGTGTGAGCTGTCACAACACCTCTTTAAGTTCATATTCCAGTTGCCACTCCAGTTGCAGCTGGTGAACTCTTGCTGTGTTTAGTAGCCCCACTTGCAATTCTTGGGTAATTAAGCTGATCCATAGAATGTGTCTAAGTAACACAGCTGAGTAAATGAAAAACACAACTTGCAGGCAGCCTGTGCTGAGTCTGTGAGGGAGGCTTCTGAAACAGAGCTGCTTGTCAGACAGGGAGCAGGTAAACAGCACATCACTGCACACATCCCCTTCTATTGAACTCAGAACTGAATCAAAATCAATGCCTGATAAAGGGCCAGAAAGATCTGATCATTTACACAGGGCATGCAATTTCACTTCACTCTTCCTGAATCTGCCCTCATAATTTTTAGCTGATTTAAAGCAAGTCTTTCAAAAATTATCTGGTCATGATTTATCAAATTCAAGCTTTAGGGAGTCTGTGGCACCCATTGGCAATGCCCTACAGTGAGAATTTGCCTTCTCTGATCAAGAGAAAAACTGTAGTTAACATAGAAGCAGAATTTGTTTACAGGGAGCTGCTGGCCATCAGGTGTGTATTTTGCTCTCTAATTATTTAATATTTTAAAGCTGGGCTAAGCAATTGGGGAAAAAAATTGAAATAAGATGGATTGTTTCTATTAAAATCTGGAAAATTTGTAAAGTCAAGCAGAAAAGTTGTTGAAACATCCTATCCTACCTTTTGAGAATAAAGTACTTTTCAATTTCCACCACAGAACAACTTCTCATTTTTATATCCTACTGTACCATGAATCATAATGTAAGAAAGTAGATACAAAATCTAGTGCAAAATGGAAACATTGAAAAATAAAAATTAATCGGATCAGAAGATTGAATTTAAATCAAACAACCTCATGTTTGTTAGTGTTCTTTTCCCCAAAGGTTTCCCTCACAGCACCTTTCAAGTTTCAGGTTTTCAATACTGCTCTGGACAAACTCTGGAAATCTTCCTGAGGCAGACCATCAACATTCAGTAGGACCTTCCAAGATTTATGTTGCTGCCCTGGCTTGCATTACCAGGGGACACAGCATAGCTGTATCAGACAGAGATCCTGCCCTAAGTGTGTACACAGCCACATCTGGGGTCTCTGCCAGCACAGCCATTGCAGCACAGCCTCTGCAGGAGAAACTCAGCTTCCATCACTGCTTATCCTGTCTGTTCCTGTTTAGCTTCATAGCTCCACACTGGCTCAAAAATGTGCATTTATCTAAAATAAAGTTGGAGCTTTGGATTTCACTTGGCTCATGAAATTTGGTCCTACCCACTTTTATTTTGTTTGAGTTTATTATGTCCTCATATACATGCATATATATACATGTGCATTAACACATATACAGAAACATATAATAGTAAAGACAGAATACATTTTTTAATGTTTTCCAGGTGGTTTTCAGTCCAACAGCTGAGACGATTTTTTTCTTTCTAAAGTACTAAGAGGATAAATATTGCCATTTAAAAAATAAACTTCCTCAAAATTGTCCTTTCTGTTCTGAAAGACCATCTTGTTCTTTAGGTGATTTATGATATCAATCTGTAACTACATGTGTATTGTTCAGAGTGTTCAGCAAACAAGACCTGAGTGTTTGAAATACTTCAGGGCAGGAAGACGCACAAAACATTAAAACAGCCTCCCAGTTCTAGTACAGCCACTTGAAATCCAGTGTCTTCTTTCCCGTTAATACATCTCATGCTGTCATTGCCTCTTCATTTCCACGTAAGGGAGCACTGACAGGACAGCTAAGCCAGGCATTTGCTGTGCAGAGACCAAAACCAGCTTAAGCTGAGTACATTCCTACTTTTTAAAGTGCTAGGCCATCGGCCAGCTAGGCCAAAATATTCTGATTTTTTTTTTTTTAATTTTTTTGTTGTTTGTTTGTTTTTTTGGTGAATGATTACTTGATGCCCAGACGAAATTTCATTGTAGGAACATGGGCCAAGTAAAATGCAGCAGCATGATGAATGTTAGGAGGTTGGTGTACCATGACCATGGAAACCACCATTTGGTGGCAGGGTTGGGCCAGCCCTTTCCCTGGCCAGTTAAACCCCAGAGGTTCCCACCATGGATCTGCTGCCTGAGGAAACCAATTTCTGTTTCAAGGGGCTGGGATGGGAAGGTCTCCAGAGAGAAGAGCAAAAAAGTTAGCCTTAAAAGATCTGAGCCCTGAGAGTATTATGGGAATCCTGAAGTCTACAGCCTGAGGGTTTCTGGGCAAGAGAAGAGACCCATCCCCCTGCAAGACAAGCCGTGTTAGGGAGAGAGCAAGACAGTGGGGAGGAGAGGGAAGAAAGACAGGAGTAAAAGGAAGATCTGGTAATTTGCTTAGAGAACCAAGGTATAATTTAGGCTGGGAGGCACTTCTGGGACAACTCAGTCAAACTTTGAGTTGGACTGAGATCAAATTGCTCAGGGACTTGTTCAGTCCAGCCTTCAACAGCTCTGAGGATGGGAAATCCCACAGCCGCTCTGGGTGACTTGTGCTATATTTGACCACTGTCATGGTAAAAAATTTTTTGGCCTTATATCTAACTGGAATTTTCCATGTTCCAACTTGTGACATTAGAGGGCACATCCCTGCTTGCACCTTTTGTTTATGAATTTGTGTAATCCCTGGCTCTGCTGGCACTCCTTGTCTCCACAGACTTCTAAAGCAACAAACTCCCCAAGCTGCGTACCAGGTGTGCAAGAAAGGCTAATCCTGGTGGACTAAACCAAGAATGACCTTGGGGTGGTGGCAGGGAGATGGACAACAGATAGTTCCCTCTTCATACACCTCCTTCCTGTTGAGACCTGTTTTCCCATCATAACCTAATTTCCAGGCTGAGGCTCTGGGACCAACAGTTCCACAAGCATTTGATTTGCCTAAAGAATATTGCAAAGGTTATGAGTTTAATCAGTGAGTGATTTGCATAAATTTGTTCAGCCAGCACTACAATAGCTCTTTCTGGCCAAGTCTGAATGAGTTACACATCTAATATTATATATCTCACAAATGTTATATGTGTATTACCTACGTGCACATGTACTCACGCATACATTCATCACCTCGATACATCCTTTCATGTTAGGTATGTGAATTATTTTGTTTATAAGAAACAAAGTTCCCTCCCCGTGCCAGGATTAAGAAGACCTGCGTTCCTTTCCTGCCTCTCCTTGGGATCCCATGTGATCTGGCCAAGTCATTTCATGTCTCTGTGCCTCTGCCTCCCCTCTGGAGAGCAGGGGCAGCGCTTGAGAAGGAACCGCGCGGTTCGCGCTCCTCGGGGCTGGATCCCGGCGATGCCAAGCGGGAAGAGCGGGGATGTGTCATTCTC
This sequence comes from Hypocryptadius cinnamomeus, assembly GCA_013400635.1. Classification (NCBI taxonomy): domain Eukaryota; kingdom Metazoa; phylum Chordata; class Aves; order Passeriformes; family Zosteropidae; genus Hypocryptadius; species Hypocryptadius cinnamomeus. Next base: position 32,295 of record VYZP01070242.1, on the reverse strand, counting down.
TGCAAAACAATGGCAGTTCTGACATTCCTAATGCCATGGCAATATGAATATTCAAAATAGCAGAGCCTTTGTTAGAGATCCTGATGAATTGGTGATTAATATCCCTGTCATTTCCTTAGAATAATGTGTGCTATGCTCTTATCTGCAGAAAAGGGAAAGAGAGAGGGCGGAAAGATAGTGCCTGAGTGTACCGGTACGTGGACTTCAGTCGTGTCAGACAAAGCCTGGAGACTCAATTAAGAGCAAACACTGGTTCCCAAACCAATCCCTATTCCTGTGACATTTACGCTGCTCAGGTTCATGTAGTTAACACTCAGCTCCAGGAACCCTCTCTGGTTCCCAAGTGGTGCTGGTGTAAAGTGTCAAACCCACCAAACCCCGGGATGGCAATCAGACACTGCAGCTATTTTCATCTTTCTCTTGTGGACACGCCGTGCCCCTCACCTGATCCAGCCTGGCAAAACTCTCCTCTGAGCCACAGAGTAGACGGAAAATCCACATTACACCTTGTCACAATATTGGTCCCTAATTAAGTTCTTTCAACAAGAAAGCATCTTTGAAGGACACACATATTTTAGTGGAAAATTAAATTATTAAGCACAGTATTTGGGATGTTTCTATTTCACTGGAACATCTGAAGATAACTTTACCATCAAAGTGACCATATAACATAATTGCACTCAAGCTGCTGGCCACAGTACATCTCCAGAACACCTTCTCACTCCATTATGTGGCTCAGACAGAAGAAATTTTGCCCTCAAATTCTTTTTATGCACACATATAGTGCATATTTTCCTACTAGACAAAGCATAACTGTATACAACTCCTCTGCAATGAATTACTTCTCTAGGATTTAACTACAAAGGCCCATTTGGAAACCATAAATGCGGCATCGACCCCAAAGGACAAATCCTACACTTTCATCAAGGCAAAACATAGAAACTACATAACTATGGCAAAACATGGGCCAGAGCACTAGCAACATCTCTTCAGAAGGGGTCTCCATTTGGCAGGCAGAAAAGTCTGCTTCAACCAAGAAAAGAGTCTAGTTCAGCAACTAGAATAATCAAATGGGGTGCAAATTTCATTCACACCTAAGCTCTGTAAATTAAGATGGATATGAAGATGTGTTTCTAAGAGGACACTTAAGCAAAGATAAGGGTTTAAGTGCTCACAGCTTTGCTTGTGTCAATGTTATGTGTAGATACTCTTTTTCCATAACACTTGGAGTGACTTTTTAATGAATAGATAATATGTTCCTTAAATGCAGCCCATATACATGCACTGTGAATGGCTCCACCATTAATAATGTAAATTTTGCCATTTAATAAAAATATTACCCCTTTCAGGCTTCTCCTTTCTGGTTTTGTTTGATGAAGTCTCTTAAAACATGCTGGATGCAGGATTTCAGGAATGGCTTTTCCATCACTGCTGCACCAGACTGCCCTGTCTGCTGAGAAAGGTGGTGGCTCTGTTTTGGTAGCAGGGAGGGAAGTTTCTTGCCAGAAATCTCACACTTGTAATTCTTAGAAAGGTCAGAGATGGGGACTAAATTTTAAACAGATGCAGACTTTGCTTCCCTGTTAAAAACAGCCAGATCCTTCTGGGTTCTCCAGGCCAGGAATGTCCTGCGGTCTGAGGGAAATTCTGATGTCCTGGTTGCTCATGTTTTTCTTCATGAGGAATCACTATCAGCAATGGCCAAAGTTAAACTCCCTGTTTTCACTCCCAATCTGCTCTTTTTCCATCTTCCTCCACCACACTTGGCAAAACAGCCATCTACCCTGTTCTTAGTGCTCTCCTGACTGTGTTTCCTTAACTTTTACTGTATGACCCCAACTCTGCCAGTCACTTTTCTGAAAACTCATCCTTCAAGCCCATCCCTGCTCCATGTTCACCAGCTCATAGCATTGACTATTTTCTCCTTACCTGATCCTTGCTGAATGGCTCTTGCAAACAAGGGCTAAACAAACATGCATATATTTATATCATGCACAAATAATCTTAAGTATTGCAGCAACAAAACCAACAGCAGAAATTCTTTTTCTTCATTTAATCACAGTGCTTCTAGCATCTGAATAGTTGAACAACACCTGCAATAAGCCCTGTATGAAAATGAGTATATAGAGAGATATTTACCAGTTTAAGAAATTTACAAAGTACAGGAGGAGGAATATGTACACTGCAGTAATGGGAAATTGAGAAATGGAAGAAGCACAGGCACTTCTCAAGGTCAGGCAGGAAGCTTGTGGCAGAGCATGGTATAGACTGCACAATACTCAGGCACCAGCCCAGGCCTTTGCCAAGCAACTATCCAGCTTTTTAAAATATTCATGGAAGAAAGACAGGCTTGTGCAATGCTCCACAAATAAGACAGAACAAATGACAAGTCATTACCCTGTAGAGGGGCAGACTGCAGAAACTGAATTTGAGGGGTTATTATCTGCTGCTAGAAGCTTGTAGATATTGCCAAATGCTAATTTAAGTTTTTTTTCTGGTTTACAGTGCTTAGGAAAAGAGAGAGGTTTTATTCTCAGCCTTAAGCACTGCAGCAAATTCTGTGCAGTGGAGTTAAACTGGACATGTTAGAAATTCAGAATTTGTATGTCACTGTTTTATCAGATTTCCAGAGACATATAATGTCTCTTTCTCCTGCCAGTAAAACCAGATGCAGAAGTATGCTTGTGTGTTTATTTAGCCCAGGATTGTTAATGGCTGGGAGTAGCACACACTGGGGTGTGGCTTCCATGTCTTGCACAGAGAAGTCAGTGCTAAGAGACCAGAATTAAAACAGACTGAAGCAGAAGTGCAACCGACTGACCTTGGCGCCAGCAGAGTGGGAAAAACATTGTGAAAATCTGGACTCAGCATCCAGGTCAAGGCTGATTTTTACCCCCTGAAATTCAAAGGTACTTGATACAAAGCATTAATATGAGTAAATTCTTTGCTTTCCGTTTCCTTGAGGAAACAAACTTTCAGGCTGCAGGCAGTCCTTTTCATCTCAACTTGAAGGGAAGAAAGAAAATGCTGGGTTGGTCTTTTCAGTGAAGAACTTTTTGCATAACTTCATTAATACAAAACAAGATGGCATTATAGATTAAAGACTTCTGTTAAGCAGGAGGTTAAACAAGTCTTTAAACACAGCTCCTGCTTCATGTGCTAATCCTGATTTCATGGCAGTTTGGAGGTACAATCTTTTCCTCTGGCTCTATTTGGCTCAGCTTGAGTATAAGCATCCCTGTTTGGAAACAAGTCTGGCATCTGCAGCGAAAACTTTGAGCAAAAAGGAGGTGCTGCTCCAGTTTTGGTGGGAAAATTATGGTGTCCATGCAGTTATCTCCTCTCTCACCCTCACTGAGCTTTTCATCCACAAAAGGCAAAGCACCCCAAGCTGTCCTGCAGCACACAACCTAGGGAGCACAGAGGACCAGTAGGAAGGCAGTCAAATTCTTCGGGAGAAATGGTGTGGTTTTTCCTAACACACTGCACAACAGTTCCAGCCTTGCTGAGAGCCCAGACAGGGGTTAAAGTAAAGGTGAAGACTGAAAAACCAGATCCAGAGAAGGGTTAAGGCAGGAGAGCAGCTGGCCCATCAAGGGCAGTTTTGGGTTAAAAAACCCAAACCTAAAAAAGTCCTGTGCACAGAAAATGCCCATGTTCAACCAAGGCAGCATCCTTACCAGTGTTAAAGTCACATTTAAAGAAATAAACCTCCTCACTCTGCCTCTGAAGAAGCAGCAGCAGAAATCTCTGATAAGTGGAAAGGGAGGAGAGGAGCATTTTACATTCTCATGGTTCCTTGGCTCACTCCAGCACTGTTTGATTAACTGGGAGCAAGATTTATGTGCTATAAAGTGCTCTGGGGAGGTTGCTGATGCCAAACCTCTGCACCTGGGTTTTGAAAGCTTCTCTAAAGTTATGAGAATATCTGTATATTCTCATCTAGGAAAAGAAAGCCCCTCTGAAAACCAAAAGTAACTACTGCTTTTTGGCAGAACAGCAGAGTGCAATTTCACCTAGGAGGGAGATTTGCAAAGATACTGACAACCACTAAATGGCCTGGTCCCTCAGAAATTGGATGTGAGTGAGCATTCCATGGCCATTTACCCCTGGGGAGAGGTGTCCCCTTACCCCTGATTAGTTTGGATTCTTCCATACAAGGAAGATTAAAGGAATATCCCATTAAATTATTTCAGGATTGTTATTGTTGTTCAATCTTAAATTATTCTGCCCATGGGATTATTCTAGTATAATCCATGGAAACTTGCTTCAGAAGACAAAGGAGCTCAGTGTCTCTTAATGGTTAGTGGAGTCACATTCTTGTGTGACATCTGCCTCTAATATGATTACTTGGGAATAGGCAGTGCAACCAGGGATGTTATCAGCCTCTCAACTGACTTGGGAATTGATTTTCATCAACTATTGTTTAAAACTATTGTGCTGAGCGTTGAAATTGGCCCGTTTTGTGAATAATTATGGTGTGCTGATGATGTTTTCAACCCCTTTTAGAAGCCATCAACAGTCTGCAATATTTGGCTGTTGTGCAGGCTTTGTCTGGAAATGGCATCCAGCCTTCAGCGAGCTCTGACCAGGTGGAAGCTGTTCAAGGGGACCTGTTAACACCAATTTCCACCAAGCAAGGTTTCTTTCAGAAATGTGCTTCTGTTTATCACCATGATACCACACATGGTCAGAGCCCTCATTTGATTTGATTCTTGTTTCGGGGTTGAATGTTGTGAACTGGGACAAACTTTAGAGCCTGCAAGAGCTGTGGTGGCTTCAGACTATCCATGAATAGGATGGGAGAAGAGAGAGGGTGTCTGCCCTTCAACAAAGGTGGAGAAGCAGCAGAAGCAAAACAGCCTTGAGGAGGGCAAGCTGAGGCAAACTGGATGCTCAGAGATTTTGAGAAATCTTGAAGGTCAGTGGTCTTGGGCAGAGAGAGGAAAGGTGAGAGATGATACTTCAAATGGAAAAGATGCAGTCCAAGGAATTTCTTTGGTCTCATGCCTCCCCACCAGTGTTCAGGGGTGCAACCTTAGAGGCCCATGCCTGGATGGCCATGGAGCACAGCTAGACAGGGCTCTGAGTCTCACCCTCATGCACTCCAGGATTGAGGGTGACAGCCAAGAAGGTGGTGGTTGAGTGGAAAAATACTGGGAAAGGAAGAGGGTTTGGGGTGTGAGAAGATGCCTTGGGAGGAGTTGAAGGTCTTTGAGATTGAGGTGGGAAAACATTTTTCAAAATCAGTTGGGGTCTCATTTCTGGCACACACTGAGGAACCTGCAGTGTTGGAGGCAGTCCCTGCATCATTACAAGAAAACCTGAATATCAACTAGCAGGACTTTTATCTTCTAGCCTTTTTGTGGCTAGGTGCTGCCATTACTTGCTGCTGATCCCTCAGACAGGCAGGCAGCAGTGCCCTCTGTACCTCCCACCTCTGTACTCATGCCAAGCCCTTCAACCACACAAGGTACAAGAACAAAATTTGCATTTAGCCTTTGAAGCAAAAACAGTATCTCCAGGGCATCACGTGGATTAGGTCATTAGATCTCTCCTGTTGGACAGGAGCTCCCTGAAGGAATGCAAGGAAGTAAGCACTATTTTGCCTTTGAAAGAAGTCAAGAGCCATGGATTTAACTCCCACTTGATCCTTCCAATTATGCAACCTGGTTCAAATCTAGAGAGGACTCAAGGAAAAGAGAAGCTATGGCTCTGTATGCAATTTGAAGACACCCTCAATTCAAATTAAGTGGTATTTGACTCTGACAACAAGCTGGTCTGCAGGCACCCACACTGCCTGACTTGTTTCTGGGTATCCAGGCTCCCTGGGACTTGATGTTCATGTGAACAATAAGTGCATAAATTATCCAAATGTCAGGCACTTCCTGGCACTTGCATGTACTGGATGCCTTGTACTCACTGTTCAGTGCACAGAGCTCCCTGCTGGATGATGCTGATGCCATTGGAAATGACTGCAGCCATCTCCAGCCTGTTATCAAAAGGCCTTGTGGTCACCTCATGTGTCATCTGAAAGCTTTTCCTGGCATGCTGGAGGAGAAAGACAAACCAGGTTTACCTGCATTGTCTCCACACCTTTGCAAGTTCTCCTCTCAGGAGCAGAGCTAATTGGCAGCAGGATCACAAGTGCTGGTAGACCCCTTGGAAAAAAAATTCACTCTTGCTAGCACAGGCATCTGCTTTGTTTTCTTTCCGAAGCGGTGCAGAGCACCTGTTTGTTCAGCAGGTCTGGAGGCATCAGCTGTCCTCTTTCTGAGCAGATTTTTTAAATCTCTTATGGTGCTGCAGGTATACCTCAAGATCACTTTTACAGAAAAGTGGTCCATCTCATTTTGAAATGCAAAATAGGTAACTGTGCATGCAGAAGGACTTTTCCAGCTGAAGAAGTAACCAGCTGATATGTTGGAGTGAAACAATCCAACACTATCCCACAACCATGAAGTGTGAGGAGTTAAATAAGCTTTAAGAGATTAATCTAGAAAATAGATATTTCAGATGGTGAGTTGATGGAGACACTAGTGCAGTCTGGGCCTGTGACAATCCTGTTAACATGCTAGCTATAAAATTGCACCCGCATCCATACACACATTTATGCATATGTATGTACATTGATCTCCTAATTGGCCTGTAAATGAGATGTTGGTATTATCTAAAAATGACACATAGCACACAGTAAGAAATGCAAGAATTTTATCTGTGGACTTATTTGCAAAATGCTGACATTTGAATAAAATGCACTTCTAATTTTTTGTAATCTAGATGCCCAGGTAGGGAAAAGTTGTGGTGGTGCTGCTGATGGAGCTCCAGCAGCACAGATCAGCAGAGGACCCAACCCATGCAGAACAGTAGGAACATCAGTTCCTCCTGTTTCCTTGTGAAAACTGGTGTGATTCCTCTTGCTGATGAAGTGGCAAACCCGTCTTCCAAGATTCCAGCTGGCATGGTGTAAGTCTGCACACTGTTCTCCATTGATGGTAATTTATGGAACTTTAACAAGAGGGAGTTTAACTGGTGCTACAGAGCTTGATTTCTTGAACCTCAGACTGAATGTATGCAGACAAGTCCAGCTATAAATAATTCCTGTGCTCTTTTATAAACTATTCTAAGTGGCAAATATCATCTGTTAACCTTATTTGCAATTGGTACATGCAGCTAAAGGAAACAAATGAACTGCTGCTGAATTAATTCACAGCCCATCCAGAAACTTTTTTGCACTTTGTCTGGAAAGTTTCCAGGCAGCAGAGCATCTGGCATGCAAAAAGTGGGTGGCTTCCTAGGAAAGGGGGTTGGCTTTTTTTTTCTTTTAATTTAATACAATTTGTTTACAAAAATATCCACCTTTGACCAGATTTAATTCTGCCAACCTGCCTGGAGTAGCCTATTTGAAAGAGAGTGTGTTGGTTCAGACAGTCCTTTGTTATTGATAGGAGAAGCTATAAGCCAGTGAGAAAACACAACCCCTTCCTCTCAATAATCCTCTTAGGGTGGGAAAACCTCCTGGTGGTGTTCTCCTCTCTCCTCTGCCCCACATGGGACTAAAACAGCTGCTCTAAATGAAGCACTGAGGTTTTTCATGGTCCCTGGGAGGGCAGGAAGACAGTGTGATGGTTTTGAGGGTTGCTGGTGCCTGAAGGTAAGGTAGCTCTCAGTGTCTGCCTCTCACATGGGTTAGCAGGCAGATCTACACTGAGCTGCAGGCAGCTCCTGTCTAGGCAAGAGCTTTATAAATAATCCCTCTTTTCTAGGAACATGCCCAATTTCTTATGTCAGTTGCCCCACTGTGTTTGCAATGAGAGAGAAACAATAAAAGGAATTTCTAAAATGCTCCTTCTCAAGAAAAAGCACTTGTCCCAGAAATGCAGCTATGAAAATTCTCCTTCATCTCTTCTGCATAAGTGTTTTTTGCTGTTGCACGTCTAGGTCAGGCTTCCCATGGCATGTGCTGCAGGATGTGCAGGATATGGCCCAGAGCCCTCCTGCTTCCATGGCCCTGAGCTCACACTTGTTCCAGTGGTAATAACAACACTGCTAATAAGGGTAATGACTGCAGAGCTGGAAGAGCATATCTGATGTTTTCACAGGTGATGTAACTTTTCTTGATATGGAGATGCCTCTCAAACCCCTTCAGCTATATTTTTTATTACACTCCATTTTCTTTTATCTTTTTTTTTTGTCTAAATACTCTTTTGATTCTGGTATAAAACAGCTGATGCACTCATAGACAGGCAAGTTCTCACAAGCAATTAAATTTTGGGTGCAGACACTGGTGTCGTATAAATGACATTTATTTTGAGGGAGGAGGGAGGAAACACAAGGGAAAGTAAACTATTTTAACTTTAAAAACAACAACAATAAAAAAAAGAAGTAATTTTCTAGAAGAGAAAATAATGAAGAGCCAAATCACTGCTTTAAGTACAATATGAAGCCTTCATCAGTAGTAAAGACATCTAACAAAACGTCTTGAAAATGCTACAAGGCTGAAGAGACCCTTAGCTGTGGGGCTGGAGGTGACACAGAGGGAAGATGGCACACATGCCTGGTCCCCTCCCAGTGGCAAAGGACACAGTGGTGTTGCTATTGAGGCTGTTTGGAAAAGTTTTAAGCCAAAGTGTGATCTCAGTTACTGTGTCTAGAGCAGCTCCACTAACTTCATCTCGAAATGCTACTCCAAACAGTGTCATGCTTGTGGATGGTGGGAGTTTGGTCTGTTTTCCCTGGAGTCACCCTGCAGGTGTGCCTTCCCCTCCCCTGCAGGAGAAGGTCCTGCAACACATCGCCTGCTGCTGCTACAGGAGTGAGGGGAAAATTGCACTTGTGATTAATGCCTGAAGTTTTTATGGATGTTCACAAGACATCACTTTCTGTGACCACAGGAATTCAAAGCTTAGTCAAGCTATTAGATCTGAAATGTTTTCACTGAGATACTTTGCTATTGAAAACAGAAACAAAGCAAAATCCTTATTCTTTCATCTTCTCCAAGAAATATGCTCCTGACGAGCTACAGGAGGGTGTAAAACAGAGCAGGTTCCCAGGTTCCTTTCCCATTCCAACACAGGGGCAATGCTGAAATCACCGCTCTGGGGTGGCTCCATGTCATCCTGGGATGAAGGAGAGACAGTTTGGAGCTGCAGCCTGCCAAGATGTCCACTGGGAAGGCTGCCCTTGGGTACACACCTCTGAGCCATCTCAGGGACATATCATGGAGCTCTCCAGAGCTCCCAGGGGATGGCACCCTCTGCTTGGCTCCATTGTTAGTGCTTGCAGGAAGCACTCAAGACAGCGTGGGCAGCATGGGCTGGCTGGGGAGGGAAGGCATGGCCACCATGAACGAGGCTGGAAGGTGCCTCAGCACGCCAGGCCTGGGCACGCTGCCAGGCTGGGGCCCACTGCAGCCGTGGGGCTGGCTGGGAAAATCCATGGCAAGTGCTGCAACATCACATCAGGATGGACCAAAGCAGCTCCACATTCAGCCCCCACCTCACCTTGGAGGGGGACATCCAACAGCTTCACTTGGTGCTGTGCCCACCTACCAAAGCCTGACGTTTTGCCCAGCTCATTTGGGGCAGGGCAGCAACTACAAGTGAAGAGAGGAAGCCACGTCCCTGCCTCACTGTGGGACCCCCTCCCTTGGCCATCATGCCAGCCCTCAGCAGCACGTGGGTGAGCACTGCTTGGATTTCACCAGAGCAGCCAAATCTGTGCCCAGAGGGAGCCCATTCCTCCTGCCCCACGAGCTCCAGCCAGGTGAGTAACCCTGCAGGAATCAGGCACCGCGGTGTCGGCCGAGCTGCTGGGCACCGCCAGCACCGTGGTGTGCAGGGCCTCTCCCATCACCCAGCAGCCATGGAGAGTGTGCTCCTGCCAGAGCCAAGAGCGAATACCAGAGGCATGAATCCTGCCCTAACAGCTCAGGGTTTGCAGAGCTAAATTAAAATGATAAAGGGCTGCAAGGCCGGGCAGGCTCGCTGGCACAGGGCTGGCGGCAGCGCCGGGGCCATCCGCTCCGCTGGGTTCTCGCCACCAAGGCGTTTGAGCCAGGCAAGGGCTGCTCGTGCCCACTCCTCTGCTGCTCCTGGTGTAGTGGGAAGGTGTTGTCTGCCAGGACAGAGAGGAATTCACCTGGTGCTCAGGTCCCACCCTTGCCTGGAGTTTGGCTGAGCAGCTGTGGTGGGTTGAGCCGTGTTTCTGTACACACCCATTTGGAAGACCCACTGTGGTCTGCACCAAGGGACACCATTGCCATTTTATTCTTCATCTTGCCTTTAACTTTTGATGTTGAAAGTTCAGGCTGTTGTTGTGAAGGGAAAAGCATTTGAGGGATTTGCCTTTTACCAACACCCACCACTGCACTGATTGCAGGGATTCAGCTCATCACTCCTTGGTTTAGGAAAGCTTCAAGATTCACCTCTTCCCTTCAACCTAACCCAATTTCAACCCATGCAAAGGTCCTACCCGTACACACTGTCTCTGGTCCACCAGGAGAGACCCTTTCCCTTCCCCTCCACAGCCAGAGGCAGTTCCTATGAAATTTGATGGTTTTCCTACACCTCAACTTAAACTGATATGTTTATATATATACTTGTGTCCACACGAAATACTTGTGTCCACACAAAACTTCCTCAAAGTAGTCCCAAGGATAAGAAACCCTTCACAGATCTGGTTGTACCTCACCACCAGTGCTCCTCTTCCATCTTTCCCACAAGAGCTCCCCTCCCCTCTTGCCATCCGCACCCATTTGTGGGTTTAAGTAAGCAGGAGTAAATACCATAGGAAGCATGTTCATATGTTAGAACATCCCTGTGATCCCTGAACAACTTCTGTCTTTGCTGCCTGTCTGTAGGAATAAATGCTATTAAAATGCGAGTGGTTTTCAAAGGGCCTGAATTTTTACTCATTTTGTATTGGGATCCTTTGCTGTTCTCAGAAATTTTTTGCCTTTTCAACTCCAGCAAGATGTCACAGGAACCACAAAAGCCTAAGACACACACATTTATGGTTCCTGGAGCTCACTGGCTGTTACAGTGCCCTGAGACATTCTCCCTGCTCTTCCTCCATAGGGACATAGCTGAGCTGCTTCAAGGACAAATATTCCAATTATAGACAAAGCAGGGAGCTCTCAGAGGCAGGTGTTAACATTCAGCTTACTGCTCCAGCTTCTCCAGTGCCTCTTTCGAGGTTTCCAGGCGGCAAATGCAATCCCCTCGGCTCCCCTTTCTGTCCACAGCTCTTGCTGTTCTCTGAGTTCACATCACTGTCATATCCTGGTAAAATAAGAAACATCTGAATGGCACCTCTGCAACAGCAGAGCAGGGATGGAGACATCACAGGTGTGTGGAGCACCTTGAGTTCATGGGAGAGCATGAATGGCCACCCCAAAACCCACCACCAGATGAACTAAGGGTAGGGTTGCAAAGCTGATGGCTCAGGGGAGCAGCCAGGGGATTCACTCTTCATCCCCACTCAGCTGTTGGCAACATCCCTGCCTCACCCACCTCCCCTCTGCCACAGAGGAGCTGGAACACTATGGATATATCACTTGTACCCACAGGACAGCAGTGGGATCTGTATCAAGGAATCTCTCAATGAATGTCCCATCCTGTCTTCTCCTATCCTAAACTACCATTTCTCAGTGGAAGAAGAGAGAAAATAAAAATGGTGTCAAAGAAAACCAACCTTTTTTTCATGGAACATGGAATCCTGAGGATTAGTTCCTCTGTGCTAACTGCTTCTGTAAATAGGTACCAGGTAAAAGCCCTTATCATTCATTGGCAATATTCTGTTCTGCCATATTTTTCAGTTAACTTTTTCCATCACCAGGGATAGCAGTGTCAGAATTGAATGGACAAAATACCTGACAGGGAATGAGGCATGAGGAAAAACAAATCCCAGTTTTAATGCTGTGACCTCGGGCAAATCTCTTATCTGCCCCACTGTTTATGCTTGCACACTTCGTGTGTCTTTTCTGTCCAGACTACAGGTGCTTTGGGACAGACACCATCTCCCAAAATTTGTTTGCAGCAATTCCCCTGGGAGGGCAAAGAAGAACATAATAAGTGCTTAGTGTACCATAAAATTATTTAGTAAATAATAGGCAGTTGTGAGTCACTGCCCTGTAACTCCATGTCTGGTTCTTGGTGAGTATTTTTATACACAATTAAGAGACATAAGGACTTACACCCTATCTTCAAAAGGAGGAACCTAAGGGTCTTGACTCACATGGAGTTAAAAATGCAATGGTTGAGGCAGGCAGATGCCCTGCCTCTCTGGATGGGGAACATGAAGAGGACAGCTGGGACCAGTCCCTGACTTCAGCTGTCCCACTGTGTAGTGGCAACCACGAGTCCCTGAGCTCCCATTACCTCAATCTTTTTAGTCCCTTCTGAAAACAGCTTCATTTCTTGACACTTAAAAACTTACAGGTCTTTTGGCACTAAAATATCTGTTTATTTTGTTGTATTTATTTTGCTTGGTTATTTTTTCTGGCCTCTGAGCAGGATTTTGTCATCTGTATGATATAGTTTCATGATATAGAAAGGTTTGTTGAGGAACAGCTGTGATGAGTCTGCAGAGCACTTGAGAAGCATCCAGCTGTGGGGGCAGTTTAGTCTGTGGTCACTTTGTGAGTGATGTGTCCCACTGTTGTTCAACTTCATTCAGACTTTGTGATAGCTTGGTGAAAAAATATTGGGTAATCCTGGCAAATTCACACCACAGGAAATGAGGTTTTTTTTACCCAAGGACCATTTCCATACCTGATAATGTTGTTGGGTCTCATGCTCCTGCTGGCAAGTCTCTTCCAGTGGCTCTTTCAGCAGTGCAAGTACAACTGCTGCCAGGTGGGCTGGTGGGATAGGGTGGGTTTGTCTTGGTGAACATGAAGATCTGGTAAGTGTGGCAGCTGGATCAGCCAGATGCTTCACCAGGTTCTGAGGACTGTTTGAAGAGGTGAGATGTGGAACCAGCATGTTCTTTCTCTCATCAAAGAGCTTTGCATGTATCCCCACAGATAAGGGAGCAATCTTAAGTGTTTTCATGTGATAATCTTGTCTGACCAATTAAACCAACCTCCAGATTTTGTGTCCTGTATCAAAATGAGAATGTCTGTGCAACGGTGCCAGCAGGAGGACAAATCAGAAATTGGAAATGCACAGAAATATATGTTTTCCCCAGAAAAAATGGGGGATATTCAGAAGGGGGCTGTGTCCAGGAGAAAGCCGGTGCTTCCTAAGTTAGACCCACTCCTTATCCTCCACATATCCATGCCACCAAAGCAGCACCACAACCTGACTGGCAGGGCTCTGCTTCTATGTTGTCACCCCACAAAAATTCTTTGCAGACAAAACTGGAGGTCCCAGGCCATCAAGTGCCTTTCATTCAGGCAAAAATGGCAGGGCTGTTCATCCTGGGTCCCTGTGCATTCCTCCAGCCACTTCTCCTTAAAAGGCATCACCCACCTGGCCCGATTATGAACATGAACTCAGCAGCCCCACACTCACCCTTGCGTAGCAACTGCTGGATAGTGACAGATTTTCAGGGAATTGGTGGTTATCTGATACATAGTTGAGCAGCCACGTTCAAGGCTATAATTGATCCTTGCTCTCTTTTCTTTGTCACAAGCCCACCTGCTAACTGCAGCTCTTTCCATCAGGTTGTCCTCTAAAAAAACCAAGGGATTAATCTTGTGGCATAGCTCAAATTACACAGGAGTTATTTGGCAGAATAATATCTGTGCACTGAGCTAAAGAACCAACCTGGGAGTAAAAAAAATCAAACAAGGCTGTTCTCTTAATGTTTAAAACCTAGAGAGATGGTGTAGCAGGCAACACAGAGGGCAGATTTGCATTTTTATTTTCATTTTGAAGGGGTTCTCTTGTGCTGTGACATGTGCTCCGGGCTAATGCTGCTTTACCTTAAACTGCTCCCCTCGGGTGAATTCTAACAGCTAACAGCTCTCATGTTATTCCAGCTGTAGGCAGAATGTGTGGCACTGTGCTTTTTATCTGAAAAAGAAAGTCACACTGGTGCAAATAAATGAGACTGGAATCACTGATACTGCGGATTATTTGCAGCTTGGGAAGTACATGAGGTTGAAAAAATACCTCATTTATGGGCAGGTCACTATGGAGGTTAAGACCTGAAATGGAGTCATTAGCCATGTTCTATAGCTATGTTTGGTAATGTTTCTTAAATTATTCTTTCTACAGAGATAAAATCACTGCTTTCTTTTCTCCCTTTTCTGGTTTTATGATCACAGAATACATTAACATATATTCATTTTTTTGCACTTTTATAGTTGCCTTCACATGTTTATGAACACAAATGAATTTAGCACAGAGGCACTTGGACACAGAGACAACGTTTCACCAGCTTAAAGGTGAGGAAAAGGACCTGGGGGTAAATAGCAGGGAAGCAGAAAGTGACTGGAGGCAGCTGAGAATGCCAAGGAGAATCCAACATGCTTCACAAAACTGCCACCTGGATCTGCTGGTCACCAGCACGTGACCCTGAACTCGGACATCAGCACAGGGGAAATGCCTTAGGGAAGAAAGGACCATGGAAGCATGGCCTGGGAGCTGCAATTACTGCCTGACTGCCAGTTCTGCCAAAATCCGATGTCAGGACAACTCACTGGCCATGCTGCCACCTCGTGCCTCTGTCTCCCCATGTGCAGAATCCCTCTTTTCACAGGTCTCTCTGACCATCTCAGGGAATTCTCATAAGGGGAGCAAGCCTGCAATAACGGTGACCCATCCATGTCACAGGGATAGTGCTTTTAGAAGAAGAAAGTGCTTTTTTTCTGACAGCCCTACCAACAAATTCACTGACAAAAGAGCTGTTTGTTGCACAGGAGGTTGCAAACATTAAAGCCTGACCTCAGCCACGATTACATGGGACACTGCTGCAGTTGATATCACCTCAGCTCATGGCAATTGGGAGGTAAATTAAACCTCTGTTTGCAGAAGGGGCTGTGCATTCATATGCCCCTATAAGCCAGGGCCATATCGATTTTCCAGCTGAGGTAATTTCCAGTTTAATAATTACTACTAAAGTGAGAAGAAAGAAGGTTTCTCCCACTCATTGCAATCACACAGGAGCGCTGGGGCTCAGCTGGCCAGCCAGAATCTGTGAGATGCTCTTAAACAGAGCAGATCTCCAGTTATACAGGGCACTTCTCCAGATTTTGAGCATTATTGCAGGTCAGCTCTTCTCAGGAAAAAGCAGAAAGGTGCATGGCTTGAAACTCCAGACTGAGCACCTTATCAAACCACCTGCAGTCCACAGCTCCTTGCAATGGCATATGAAAAGAGCTGTGCACAGAGCTCCTTGGAAGGGGCAGAGTGACTGGACAGGCTTTGGGCAGCAGGGCACCTCCATGGCATCAAAATCCACATGGCATTAATAGCACTCATTCCTTAGCCATAATTTGTGAATTATTTGGGGTTTTATCCATGCCCCTGTTCTTCCCTTCACCCCACCCCCCAAGTTTCTGAAATAATTTATGCATGTGTAGAGAGATTGACATTTAATATGATGCTGGAAAAATGGAATTAAAAATTTCAGGAAGGAAAATCAGCTGGAAAATAACATTTGATCTTTTAATTGAGACAAATAGGGAGAAATGAAGAGATGTCAAAGGATGATATGGGGCTGACAGGGAAATGGAGATAGAGGCACTTAAATGTCACATGAAGTTCTACAGATTTGTTTTACTTTGAAAAAGAAGAAAATACTGGGACTTTCTTCAAGTTTTAGGTAATTTTCTGATAAATTTAATACCTGGTTTGGCTTTATGTTTTTTGCAGACAATGCACCGGGGCTCCAGATAAAATATGTTTCTGATCCATGTGTTGGGTTCCCCTGTTGTCATTGGAACATCTGTCAGATCACAGAACACATCTGCTCCCTGGTCAATGACAAATCTGCTCATAGCTGCTAGAAGATTGTTCTTGCTGAAAACATGCTCTCACCTTTCATGAAGTATTCAACTACATGCTAGGGAGATTTATAGAAATAATGTATATAATTTTACTAAATCTGGTTTATACTTTTCTGCTTAAAATGCCCTTTTTGCACTAAATTTGGAATATAAGTGAAAAGTTTTTTGATTTTCCTAAACATAACATTTCTTAAAAAAAAATAAATTCCTTTTCTGACAAGCGGAGAATTTTGATTTTCTACTTTTTTTCCTTTCAAATTACATCATGTCTTTGTTTTATTTCTCCTTTTGTCCTTGTAAGCCCACTAATATGCAGTTATTGGAAAGTCACAGATGACAGGGCTTGTCACCCTCTTTCTCTCTCTCAGATTTAGATGTCCAGTGAAAGCTAAGCTCAGCCTTTTGCCCCTTCCTAGAGAGCGTGGGATAAACTGCCAGCTGGGTCTCCCTCTGCCCTCTGTAAATCGAGCCCAGAAGATCAGCCTGGGTGAGTACCTGACTCTCAAATGGCTGAAATTGTGTCAGATGATTTGCACCCAGAGTGACTGAAGAGAAACGAGACACGGGCAAACAGATGATTGCAAGAAAGCTGAAAAGAAAATGCAGATTATCACAAAATCTATGTGATGTTGAGTGACAAGTGAGGAACAAAGGGAAGTGGAATGAAGAGAAAAAGGGGAAAAATAAGGAAGAGAATTGCAATTTTAAGTGTTTTAATAGATCAATATCAATAGCTTAAATTATTGATGTTTTTTGGTAAAAAATTCATGATTTCTCACAAGTCTACCTTCATCATTATAGGATTTGTTTCTAGTTTTTCCCAGTTTCTGATATACGTTGCAAAATAAATGAAACCCCTGCATCTACCAAAATAGATTCTGGCATTACTAACAGCTTCCTCTGTCTTTCTTTGCTTCTCCTTTCCAGCTTCAGCTGTTGTCATCTGCCTTCACACACGCTTTGTGCTGCTTTCCCTGGTTCCAGATGGCCAGAGAGAAGACAGTTGGACAGAGATCACAGTGCAGGCACTATGGAGCAGCCCCAGCAGCCTGGAGAAGAGACAATCCATTTTTCCCTTACTGGGGTCATCCTGTTGTGTATTTCCTGACTATGCAGGATGTGGTGTAGCTGAAAGACTGGCCCTTATATTTGTGATTATATGGACAAACCTGTCCAGCTGCTTATTCCTGCAGCATGGAGCATGGCCATGTGTGCTTCCATGTTCCCAGAGCTTCTCCCCAGGGCACACAATGCAAACCCTTCATTTCAACCATTCTGGCTGATGGCAGGATGGCCTCAGTGTTGTTTTCAGTTGCAATAAAAGGTAGGAAATATTCATGTTGGGGGGTCATCTCATGGGGCCCAATGAAGACCTGCTCCCAAATACTACAGAGCATGGACACAGTCAATTTTTGTCACTTGGTGCTCATGTCTCATCACTCTCACAGCCAAGAATTTCTTCCCAATGTCTATTCTAAACCTGCCCTCTGTCACTTTCAAGCCATTATCCCTCGTCCTATCACAACACACCCTGTGAAGAGTCCCTCTCCAGCCTTCTTGTAGCTCTCTTTAGGCACTGTAAGGCTGCTGTCATTGTAACCACTGCTTCACTGGTTCCCATTCTTGGTTTTCCTAAGGCTGTAGTAGATTTTCAGGAAGTTGCATCTCCTGAAAGGGTCACTGGATGAAAGGTTCAATTTGTAAATGCATATTCAAATCTGGAAGACTTAAGTGCAAAGCAGACCCCTTGACTTGTAAGGGAAATGTGAGCAGGATATACATGATTTCAGGCTGCAACAAAAAATCCAATCCCTGTCAGCATTATGACTTGCCATCCTTCATAGTACTATGAATTTGGAAGCTGAAAGAAAAATGGGGAACTTTGGAAGTTCTCTAGAAGCTATTACGGGAAGTGGTATAGCTGTATTCAAATAAATGTGTCCCACTTCCAACATTCTAATATATTTTGTCATTTTTCTGGAAGAGGCGAGAGAATATAATGGAAATTAGGTTTCATTTTCCATTATTCATTTCTAGCAGTTCTAGTAATATCTGCAGAAAACCTGCTAATCCCAGCTACACACCCACAGGGAGACTCATATTAGAAGCACGTCTTAAAATATTTCCAGCCAGCCCACAGGTTATATTAGCATTATGATACCTCCTACAGATGCTAAGATTGGGCACATTGGGGTAGTCCTTGAACAAGCACATGCTGAGAAATGGTGCTTGTGCCACACCACTGGCAGACCCAGTGCCCAGGAGAGTGTAAAGGTGGGCAAGGATTAAGAAGCAGTGCCCAAACTGGAGTCAGACACCTTAGAGTTGAAGATAAAATCTGGTCTTAAATGCACTTTTCCTCTGGCATACTGGGCCAAGTTGCCTACTCTCTTACATTCATAAATGCTTTACGTCAGTCATAAAGTGCTTTACCCGTATCTTCTTCCCTTTGAAATGGATATAAACCCAAATACCAGTGGATCCCTGCAAAGGCTCTTTGGCCATTTCTGCTGGCTTTGTATCTTCTGATGTCCCGCTGAGATCAGCCATGACCAATTTGATTTGGTGCTAACACGCAGCGTTGCCATGACTCTTCCTCTTGGTAACTCTTTTCTTCTTTTCCCAAAGTCAAATATGGAAAAGCTGTGACAGCAGCATGAGCAAAAGGATATTGGAAATAATCCTCTTCATTCAGCCTGCATGCAAGATTTAGTGGTGCAGTAGCATTGCAAGGATGATTTCCACGCATCTGATAACACTGTGACACCCTATAATAAAACATATACCTTCTGTTTCATTTTATCCATTTAAGCTCTTTGAGCAACCAGCAGTTGTTGAGTTCCCCACTCCTGCTATTAATAGTCGGGGCAGACCACTCTGCCTACTTAGATTTATTACATTTTAACTAATCTTGATTGAAGTCTTCACATGTAAGGCTCCAGGGCAGTCACTCACCAGGGTTACACACAACACACACACACACAGAGTTTGCCCTGAAATTAGCTCATTAGATGTCACATAATAACCATTTAATGTGAAAAAAGCAGGTTTTGGTTTCCCCTTTTTCATATGAAACCTGGACAAGTAAACAGAAGGATCCCTTCTTTCACCATGATGGATGTACTCTGGACTTTAATCCATTCAAAAATCCCTCTGAAGTCTGTGGGGAGATTTCCCTGAGCAGGAAAACTCGTGCAACTCCACAAGTTTTGCCTGCATTGGGTAGCCATGATTCAAAAGATATCACACATAGGGAAGCAGAGAAATTCCTCCCCATATTTTTTGCTGAATATTTTCTGTGATTGATTTCATGTTGTGGGATTTGTTAATGACATGTGAAAACCCGCTCAGGGGAAAAATTGTGGTGCAGTTTCTCAGCTGCAAGATGAGATCAAACAAGCCCCATGTATATATTGCACAAGGATGATGAAAAGGGTGATGCTTTCCCCATGGCAAAGGGGGTTTGGAGGCTGCCATGTCCCTCTGTCCCTCCTTCTTCCCCAGGACAGCACGAGCAAGCTGAGTGCCTGGCTGAGAAAGGACTTCTGAAGACACACTGAACACTTTGCTTTAAATGCAGCTTTGCAGTTCCTGTTTCAGTTTCTATTACTCCGGTAAAAAGTCATTCATGCTCATTTTCTAGGTGATATATCAGTTTTAAATGTTTCTCTGAGAAGCATCTGAAACCATAAAATAAAATAAAATAAAATAAAATAAAATACTTCCCATTCTGAGCAGGCACATCACCATTCTTAGATTCAAACCACCACTAGTGTTTCCAGGAACTGAATTTGCTGGTGAACAAGCAACGCACCAGCAATGCACTCTGCTCACAGCCCTCTCTAGGTGAGCTAGGCAACCCTGGGAGCTCCTGCCCCAGGAGAATAGGCTGCCAGCCTTTAAAAACCTTCAAGATGCAGCTCATTTTGCCTGAAGCTGATTTTCTCTGGGTGCCTGCTGCAACTGGTGTAGTGGCATAGGTGCAGTGGCATCAAGGCTGGGTTAATAAATGCTCCTATTGCAAGAATAGGATAAATCTCTTGGGTTTTTAAAGAATGGCTTCAAAGTGCCTGCAGCTGGTGATCTGCAGCTGCAGGGCAGTGGGTTTGTCCCAGCTGAGAGTCATCTGGGCAAGGTGCAGTGGGTGTGGACTCAGAAATTGCACAGTGCAGGGAGGTCCAGCAGCGGGGCCGGATGCAGTCAGCTCCTGGAAAAGGCACTGTACAGGAAATCTGACGGGTTCAGAACATGTGGAGCTTCCTGACCACACAGAAACCTCCTCCACCTCTTGTGCACAGCAGGTCTGAGGCATCCAGGGTGCATTCAATGCATTCACCATGTGCTGCATGTACAGCCTGAAGGTGACCAAGGCCGGCCTGTGGGATTTGGGGGTGCTGTCAGCACTCTGCAGGCTCCTGTAAGAATGTGCATGTGAACTTCAGAGACCTTCCCATGTGTTCCTGGGAGCTGTGAAGAAACTTGGCTATTGCCAAAATTCTGCCTTTCAGGGAGGGGCAGCAAGAGGCTGATAAGAAACTGTTTTCTTGACAGTTCAGCAAAAATCCCAGGGGAAGAATAACCAGGGAGGGGATTGTTCTATCTGAGGTTTGGCAATGGGTTTTGGGTCAAACTCAAAGCCCATTGGTTTGACTTTCAACCTATAAAACCTTCCTACTGTGTGGGCCAAGGACAGAGGTGACAAATTTTTCCTCTTGCTTTCTGCCTCTGGCACACTGGGGTTTCTGGCTTTTCGCTGGATATTTTTTAGGTGTTGGGCACAGCCCTGATCCTGCACTGCATGGTGGTGACATGCAGAGGCAACACTGGAGAGTTGAGTGATGCTCACAGGATTGGTGGGGCTGGACTGGATGGCCCCAAAGGTCTTCCCACCCTGCTTTAGGTGGTATCTTCTGCTTTGAAGAACTGCTTTGACCCACAAGCTGAAGAATGATCATTCATGCTGCTCTGATGTGGGAAACAGGTACAAATTTCACTCTTTTACTGATCTTTCTGTCCCTGGCTGTGCAACATGCCTCTGCCTGCCTGGTCAGAGAAGGAGCCTTTGATGTAGAGCTGGTAACTGGTGGGATTTGTTGTCAATAACAAAGCCAAAGGGAGATATGGGAGTCAGTGTTAGGTGTGGAAAGGTGATGTGGACACTGCTTCAATGCTTGCAGGGATGCTTTAAATAGAGCAAACCATGTGTTTCAGTGATGTCTGCTGGGAGTAGCACAGTGTGTTTGGTTTGTGACACTGGCACACACCACACATAGCTAAAGGGACCTCTGCATACCCACTTGAATCATAAAAACATCAGCTGCAGGGGATTTGCATCTAATGTCTTTCTTGGCACAAACAGGACTTCCCCACCCCCAGCATCCAAATAATCCATCCCCTATCAGCTTTTGCCATAATATGTAATGCAGATCAGCATTCCCATCAGGGAAACCTGAACACTTTTATAAGCACTTTCATAAAGAGGTGCTTCTCTGTGCCCACATAAAGCAGAATGTGGAACAAGAGAGACAACACAGTGATGAATCCATCCAGCCACTGGCAGCAATATATTTGGGAAATTTTATGTCTTTTTCTGTCTCACCTATTGCAAAACTCTGTATCTTATCAGTTGCTCTAAACAGTGTCCAGATTTCCTTTGTAAATAATTTTTAATTCACTGCCATCACTTTGTGACTGTTAATGACACTATTCACAAGATATTTTTACAGTTACCAGCAGCCTGATATATGTATATATTCCACTGAAGAAAATAGTTGAGCAGCCAAGCAAAGCATGAAGATTAAAATGTTGTTTTAAGACTGTTGAGGCACAACACGAATGGAAGAAAGTTTTGGTGGGAGAAAGAGAGAAATCTCAGTCAACATTTTGGAGCAAAGACCTGAGCCATGACTGTGGTTTCTGCTGTTTTCTGCCAGCTGGGAAATCCTCTCCTTTTCCCTGGGCGCAGATTTTCCTTAAACATTGTGACCGCAATGTTTTCCCAGGTTTTGCATAGAAGGCAGGAGCCCGTGGAGCAGTGCAGGGAAGGCAGCTGCTGTTGCTGCACCCCTTCCCTGGCTGATGGGGTGCCCTGGTCTGGGATGGAGCACTTACCCCCAGCCCAGCCTGCAGGGACTTGCCAGCAGTGCTGAACCCACAGGAAAACCAGACCTTGCCAAGGGTTGAGTGCAGCAAAAGCCCTCCCTGAAGTTCATTCCTGGGCTGACCTCAGCATGAAGTTGGCCCATAGCAAGGAAATGTGTGTGGGAGAGCAGGCAGGGAAGGGAAGCATAGCTGTGAGGAAGGGGAGAGGCTGGGATGGAATATCCATGATCATCAAAAGCCTGAAGGAAAAGCTCCAGGGGTAAGCAATGGGTACTGGGGCAGGACTGAATCCTCCAAATGCTGGGGGAAGGCTTTTGCAATCCAGGAGAAAGAGCAATCAAGACCTGGCAGAAGTGTTTGTTCAAGCTGTACTTCTTTGGTGCTGCTGTGGCCAAAGTACATTGAAAAGAAAAACCCTGTTTAAAAGAAAATCAAGGGCTCA
Organism: Hypocryptadius cinnamomeus; assembly: GCA_013400635.1. Classification (NCBI taxonomy): domain Eukaryota; kingdom Metazoa; phylum Chordata; class Aves; order Passeriformes; family Zosteropidae; genus Hypocryptadius; species Hypocryptadius cinnamomeus. The sequence continues at coordinate 9,793 of VYZP01070242.1, read as the reverse complement.
ACAGAGCATATCAATTATATAATGACAATACTTATAAAACCATCTGCTGGTCTCATGACTAAGTGGTCCCCACTTAGTCATGAGCAATTGCTTGGTGCATTTTACTTTCTAAAGAGCAAGAAGTTCCCTGCAGAAAGCAAACTCAGAGCTGCTTGTTGGAAGAAGCTTCTGTGAAGTGAAGCAACATCCCAGCTGCTGAAACCCCTGCTGTAAGCCAGCGCATCAAGGAAAAAGAGCATTTCACTCAGCTTTTCCTCCTGGGCAACATTTTGGAGGAAGCCTTCACCATGAAGCCAGAGCGTGTCCCCAGCTCTGGCCCACTCTTTTTAAACGTCACCCCAGGCTTTGCAGCAGGCTTGGGTAGGCTCAGCCAAGCCTGGCATGGCAGGAATTCCTTAAAAAATGATCTGCACGCTCCTCTTGAGCCTCCTCATGCTTGTGCTCCCCCCACCCTGGGGACGCAGTGGGACTTTGTGGGGCTGCCGTGGTCCAGACAGACTCGAAGCAGCCCCACGGGAGTGATTGATGGGCACTGTGGTGGTGAGAGCACTGAAAATAATCCCAACACATGTTTCCCAGCACCTGGCAGCCAACCAGAAGACAGCACTAGCATTTCCTAAATACTGGAAAAACGACTGTCACTGCAGATGCCTCACTAAATATAACCTGGGTGATGTGGCAGCCTGTGAAAGGCTGGAGAGGGGCAGCTACCCAGGACATGGTACAGCTCTGGTCCCATCTGAGCCCTGGCTGCCATCCCTGCACTGAAGATCTCCAGCACTGCTCGTGGAACAGGCTTTGAAGCCACAGACCTGATGGGGAAGTGTCACTCCAGGCACAGGTGCCAATAAGATATTGGAAATTAGAAATACAGAGCTCTCTGAGCAAAGCAGGCTCTTACTGTCCATGGGTGGGAGGGATCATGTCGAGTGTCTCTCCATGTTTTGGTCTCTCTGGGAGGGGTTTTTCCTCCTGTGAGGCCAGGCACTTGGGACCATGGGGTCCCCCATGGTGCCTGCATAGCACCCAGGCAAGGCTCTACATGTAGCACCCAGCTAAGAGCTGGGAAGCTTGCACACCTAAAATTTCCTGGCTCTTGTAGGTGTTTTCACAGAGCAAAGTGCTACCCAGTGGTGAAACACAATGTTTAATTTTTAAAGGAGGTGGGCCCCTCTCCCCTTTGCCCCCTGGCCTCACCACAAGGATTACTTTTCCAGCAGACTCCAGTGGTTCCTCGGGTGACTGCCAAGCATCAGTGCTGGGAGCTGTTCTGTTGTGTTACAGGACAAGCCAAGGGGTAGTGCTGCCAGTGTTTGCTTTAGCAGCTTGCTGGGCCACCAGATGCATCCAAACACATAGTTCTGACTCTGATACCTGGGTCTCATTTTCCCAAGCTGGCTTTTGTAGGAGGCAATAGAGTTGAGGGGACCTCTTGGGTCATTTGTGAAATCTGGGCTCTGGGACAAGACCTGGCCAAGGTGTTTCATGCTTCTGAGACTCAGAAGTATCACTTTTACAGCCAAAATGTTAAATAACATGCCTAGGTTTGTGCTTCTAAGACAGAAGAGTTTATTTGCAGAAGTTTCATTTGCTCTCCAGCCTGCTGTCATTCCCCAGCAAGAAGTGTCAGCCCTGGGCTGCTCAGCTGCAGACACAGCCCTAAGGAGCTGTGTCATGAACCCTACCAGGTGAGAGCAGGAATCAGAATTTCAAATGAATGGTATTTTTCTCTACTGCTTACTCCTTCTGTGGGACTCAGGAGTGACAAGAAAGGTGGTGGAGGAGAGCTTTCCAGTCTGGGAGCACAGAAAGCCCCAGTAAGGAGGAGTTTCTAGCCAAGAGGTGAAAGACTGGGTGAGGCTGCAGAGCACAGTGGTCACTGCAAAATGTCCAATCTGCCTTCATCTACCTCACAGGAACAATGGGGCACTGAAAGCATCCTGATCCTGCTTTCACCTGACTTACTCGGGTCCCCAGCAGGATTGTTCTCCTGTTACCTGTGCTTGATAAAGTTCATGTCATGGCATCCTTCTAGAGATGTGCTGGCAGTGTTCTAACACGTGGAAAATGCCACAAACAAGGCAAAAAAAAAAATCTAAAAGTGTTTTCCTGGGTTTGTATTCTAGGAAATTATGGAAATGTCTTTTGGCCTCCATTTAATTTCAGCAATGCAGAAGGAACATCTCAGTGGGAGATTTGTTTTTCTGGATTTGGCCTTATCACAGAATCACAGAATCTGAGCTGTGTGAAGCTGCAAGTCACCTTTTCACAGCTCTATTAACGAGCAGAATTAAAAAAAGAAAGAAAGAAAAAAGAGCAGAATAGAATGAAAATTTAAACTCTGGGCTATGGCCTTTCTATATGTTTGTAGAGTGCCTGCTAGAGCAAACTCAGGGATCCTGAAAACTTATCATCATACAGTTAACAAAGGAAGGGAACTGCATAAATCCATCTCAAATCCATCACCTAATATACTGGCAGAGGGTAATTTTGGATATCATTATCTGAAGCTGCCATCTTTTAGATGCAGCTCCCCATATGCAGTTCCATCCACTCTTTGGAAATTCTCACTTGTCCCCTTTTTTAAATGATTCAAGCTTCAGCCCATAGAGATGAACAATTCATTTCCAACCCAAGGGGCACAGGGTTTGAGACTTGCAGGTGCTCTCTCTAATAGGAGCTGTCATAGGAACGGTTCCTACAGCAGAGTAGGTAAACAAACGGATATAGAACACAGTCCTCCAAAGGACAGCTGGTGAGAAAAGCTGTAAGGGCAGAAGTGTCATTTAAACAAAAATAGCTAATTTGGGATCTCCTGTACAGGATCCTTATGAGTTGCCAGTGTTTGACCATATTTGAGCATATGGTGATGGCTGATCCATTTTTGTCTCCAGCATTATCTGTACAACCCAGAATGCAGCATGTGAATTTTTTGAAGCAATGAAATGGGTAAAAGCAAGGGTTGTGCAACATCATAAGGACCTCCTGAACTTTTGGATTTCCTTTTTTGCCGTGTGCTTCCCTCCAGCCTGGCTGTCTGTGCCCACCTGTTGCCTCTGCTCTTATGTTTCGATTTTAAGTGCTTTGGGATGGGAGGAGTTATCTTCATGAGGAGCACTTGTGCAGGGTCTTAAAGCACTGACCTTATATGTAATGGTCTCCTATAGCACTGTGGGAAGATTTAGGAGCTTTCTGGATTGATAAACCTGAAAAGCTCTGTCTGTAGATGTGTAGAAAGTCCTGTGCTCACACACAGGTGCAGACTGCCTGGTGTGGCGTTTTGTGACCCCTGGAAGATGAGAAGCCTTGGGGTGTGACCAGCAGGCACAGAGCTGGATGTGGGGGCTGCTGAGCCACCTGCATCCCAGCTGGGGGAAGGGACACATCCTGTCCACAGTGCCATCTCCTGCCTGTCCCAGGGCTCAGCTCTGTGTCCATCCCTGGAGCTTGGTACAGTGCTCCTGGGCAGGGTCTCACAGCATGGGGCAGCAAGGGGCTGTGGTCTATGGAGTCAGCAGCTCCTGATCCAGAGGGGAGAGTGGGGCTTTTGGGAGTGAAGAACTCAGCTGAAGTGTGAGTGATGGAATTCTGTCCTCTTCCCAGCATTCCATAGGGTGAACCACCCTCTCAGGGCCTTGCACCCGCACTCACGGTTGTCCTGCCATCCTCCACCTCATCTCCTGCCAGTCTGTGTCCTGCAGAGCTATTTGTGTTTCACACCCCTGTTTATGGCATGTGGTGGAGTTGGACTTGATTCTTGCAGGTCTCTTTCAACTCAGGAGGCTCACTGCTATGGTGGAGCAGTGAGCACAGAAATGGGTTCCTCAGCCCACCTTTCTGGTTCCTCCCTGCCTCCTGCACAGCTGTCCTGCAGGCAATGGGAACAAAAGTCTCCTGGCAAATCAGCTGATCTGGGCTCTTTGAGATTTCATCACTGCAAATCTCATATCCTATAAGAAGATTTCCCAGGATTCCCCCTCCCTCACTTCAGTATGCTTAAGAATGCTCTCAAGTGGTTTTGGTGAGCAACCCTCCATGACTGAGACTCACAGCTATGGGTCCCTCTCCTTCAGCTCCCCTCCAGTGGGATGCTGGCCCCCAAGAGACATTAGAGGGCATGAAGCAAAATCAGCTGACAAAAAACTCCCTTTATCTTCATACCCATCTTCGTTATGAGCGCCCATTCTGTGTCTTCCCTTGCATTCAGGTTTTAGCAAAGTCAACAGGCACCTCAGGAGCCATTAGGATTTTAATATTCATCCACTTTCCTAATTGTTTGCTTCCCAGTGCCTTCTCTTCCTGCCAGGAGATGGAAATGTTCCTCGCCTAGAGCCAGATTCCTCCAGCTCCCTGACTAATTTCCCTACAAATTTTGCAGCCAAAGCAGTTGGCTGGTAGACATGTTCAACACTTTAATTGTACCTAGGGTGAAATTCATCTCCCTAGCTCCAAGTGCCTCCATCTATCTGGTTACCATCTAACCTGCCGTTGTCTTGTTAGAATCAATGGCTTCAAGAAGGATCTATCTCATGCTGAAATAGGTGCCCAGAATAATTACAGCCATCCTTTAGTCTGTGTTACATGGCTGTGGAGGGAGCTCTATTAAGACAGCAGTGGTGTGAACATCTAAAATGCTGAGGTGAATCCTACTGTCATGTCACAACCAGAAACATTCTCATGTTCTCTGGTAATTAAAACTGCTTAAAAAGAACATAAGGAATTATGGAAAATCCCCAGCTGCACTGAGGAAAGTCATCAAAGGACCTGTCTTCTTTCTCATTGCTCTGATTGAAGAGTTCCTATTTCCTCCTAATTCCAAACATCCTCTTGAACCTCCCAGTTCCACTGGCAGCCCCAAGAAATTTATGGAGTTTCTGTATCCATTTTTTGGGGGTATGCACACAGATTGTTATCTTATCTGTAATGAAGTGTCTCATTCTCTAGCAGAACGGCAGTTTTGGATGCCTGAAACAGCAGCTTTTGAGGTCTGTAGCCATGAATTTGGGGCAGGCTGATGAGCTGTACCTGTGCTTTGCACATCCATGTCCATGCCTGGACAAACACAGGCAAAAAGGGCATCAAAGAATATCAGAATGCCTTGAGTTGAAAGGAACCTTAAAGTTCATCCAGCTCCAGCCTCCAGCCATGGGCAGGGACACCTTCCACCAGACCAGATTGCTCAAAAGCCCATCCAGCCTGATCTTGAGCACTTTCATGGATGGGGCAGCCACAGCTGCTCTGGGCAACCCGTGCCAGGGTCTCACTGCCCTCACAGGGAAGAATTTCTTTCTAATATCTAATTTCTTTCTAATATCTATTTCTTTCTAGTATCTATTTCTTTCTAATATCTAATCTAAACCTGCCCTCTGTCAGTTTAAGGCCATTCCCTCTCATCCCCCTTTTCCTACCACTCCATATCCAAGTTTCTCCTGAAAGCCTCCAAGTGGGGAGGAGAGAAAACTTCCCTTCAGTCGTGAATCCTGCATTCTCAGTCTTCTCAGTGTCTATAAAACCTTGTAGAGTCCTTAACTTAGTGGGACTTTGGCACATGTTAAAAGTCAGCCACCTAGTGAGCCTCCCTCCTGAATGGGACACTAAACACCAGGGCACTTTGAATGGAGCATTAGTGTTTATTTTAGGTCTTCAGGTTATACTCTTGCTATATGGCTGTCCAGTGGACTGGAGACTGTGAGTCTGCAGATGCACGTATGCACAGACACACAACTGGACCCCAAACTATCAATTACAGCACCCAAAAAGAAAGTTCAATATCTGCTAAGACACCCAGCTGGAGAGGAAAAAAATTAAAAGAAAATAGAAAAGGGGAAAAAAAAGAAAAAAGAAAAAGAAAAAAAAAAGGGAAAAAAAAAAGAAAAATAAAAACAAAAGAAAAAGAATTTTTAAAAAAGCAAGCACAGAAGTGGCTAGAGAACTGTCCAGAAGTAATAAGTGAAGTTTTTAAGCTAAGTTTGAAGACTAGCTGCAACTTGCCACACAGGAAAAAACAGAAGACAAAAGCACCATTATGCTTTCTTAAAAATGTAAGAGTACAGAACACACATTCCCTGACAAGGTCATTAAACATGGGTTCAGAGACCCACAGCAGCATATGCCCAGGTACAATGAGTGTTTACTCTCTGACTGAGCGAGGTGCTGGTATGCATAAGGGTTACTGTCACCTGAAGAATATAATTTTTGGCCCCATGTGGATCATAACTGCTTAGTTTGGTTAGTGCACAGAAATGCAGCTAAACCCTCCCCTTCAGATACCTAATTTGTTTGGAATGACAGGCATGTCCTGACTAAAAATTAATTCTGCCAGGTGATATAACGTGTTTGAATTCGCAGGAATTTGCCATTTGGAAAAAGGAAAAAGGAAAGACATTTAATTAGGGATGGAGCTAAAGCAGCTAATTTGATCTTTCTATGGAAAAAAAAAAAGCCCAACTAAATTACAGGTTAAATATGAAGACTGTGTGCTCTGGGTGAAGCATGCTCCCTGCTTGAAGGTATGCTTTGATGAGGCTTCTCCAGCTAAGAAACACAGCACACATATCTGTGAAGCAATAACTTTACCTTGCTGTTTGTTGTCTTCCTGCCTCTGACTCTGAGCAGATGGCCCAGCCATGCCAGGTGTTTATCCAGGGGGCTTCACTTTGGCATTGGGTTCTTTGTGGCATGTGGCACAGCACCCACAAGGAGGGGAAAGGCAAAGCTGGCTGCCGTGGCAAGAGGAGCTCAGCTGCCTCTCCAGAGCTTCCCACCCCATGCACTGCCTCAGCTCAGCCTGTCCCCTCCTTTGCTCCCCTTTCTTTTCCCTGGAGCTGAGCAATCCCTTTTACCCACAGTGTTTTATCACCCCAAAACCCTGTGGCACAGCTCCTGTGACAGAAACAGTGTGGTGGGGTGTTGGAGGCAGGTGGGCACAGTGCCACCACAGCCAGGGCTGGCCCAAGCTTGGCCATGAGACCACTGCCCACAGCTTTGCAGTGCCCTGGAGTGCCCCAGGACAGCCTTGAAGGAGCATCTGTGTTTGCCACGTCCTCAAGGATATCTCAGCCCCTGCCCAGGTGCAGAATGAGCCTTGCAGACTGGTTTGACCTCCTGCCCACAGAAACCCAGGAAAATTTCCTGTTGACTTCCAGCACTGCGGATCATTAATAGCACCAAGGACATATCCCAGCAGCAGTGGCTTTTGGGCTTCCTCCTCCTCAGGGAGGTCTAGGACTCCATTGCTCCTTCTGCCTCCCCTGGGACACCCAGTCCATGAGCATGATTCAAGAGAGCTTCGTCACCCGCCACATCAGAGTGCTTCAAATGCAGATGGCTTCAGACTCACTTCCCCTGGCCATGAGAAGATGGTCTAGACCACTAAAACCACATTTTCTGGAAGCAGGTTCTCAGATGGAGTCACTTCCTGACAGGGCTCTTTGTCTTTTATCAGGAGGAGCGAAATCAGAAAAAAAGCTAATTATTTACTGGAGGGAGATTTTTTGTTTAAATCTTTTCTCTTTTCTTATTAGTGTCCTTCCAGTTTATTACTCATCTGTGGCTTTTTTACAAGTTGTCTTTCAGGTGAGGCGCAGTGAAGTGGTGTTACATTCCATACATGTAGGGGCTTAGCTGCAGTTCCATTGTGTATTCAACCCTGTAATTAAGACTCAGATGGAAGACTTTATGCCTCTAAAGCAAAGAAATTCTAGGTTTCTTGGCAAAACATTTGGCTGAGTACACAGAGAGCACCTTAAGTACTTAAATGGTCTCTACGTGAGGAAACCTGATGCCAGAAATGATGTACCTTAAAGGCAAGCTGTTAGGAAAAGGCAAACAAACCAGCGTTAAAACGCTTGATGTCTCAAGGTACATTCTTCCTGAGTATTATTTTTTTCTTGGAAGATGCTCTGTGAGAGGAATTGTGTTCTCAAAAATGACTTGTTGCTGGCACTGGGTTAATGTGAGCCACATAAGGTGTGGGAGTCAGCAAAAAGCACCCGGCTGGTTCTCAATAAATTATGAGGGACTCGACCGTCGCCTTCAAGCGAATCAATACAGGGCTGCTGTGGAGTGCCAAGAGCAGGAACACTCCATGGGAGGAAGCCAGCATCTTCCTTAGGGCATGTGCCATGGCTGCAGTGCCTGGTCCCTTCAAGGGGAAGGAGGAGGGCCATGGGACTGCAGGATGAGCTGCATAGCAGGGTGGATGTTTCAGCCAGTGTGGGGTGTTGGCATGGGAGGGCTTTACCTGGAGAAAACCCCCACAGGGAAAAGGGGAAGTGTGTCTCCTTCAGCCCAAACCTCTGCACAGGACAGCCAAGGGCTGTGCTCCTGCCTGGGGATGGGCTGGGGCAGTCACAGCGGGGAGGAGATGCTCTGTATACAGTGGTGTTTTCCACCTGGGCGTGCACTCATCGTCTTCCCCTGCCTCTCCTCTCTGCGTTCCACCCTGCAGCCTTCCTGCATCCCCCAGGGCCTGCTGGATGGGCAAACCACTCCTGGAAGAAAGGCTTTGGAGATGGGGGTCAGCAGAGCAGCCCTGTGACCCACCTCTCCAATTAACCTGCTCTTTTATTTGTTGTCTCCTGCTGGAAGGCAGTGCCACTCAGTGCAGCCAGAGAAACTGGAATTGTTAGGTGGAAAGAAGGACACAGTCATTAGACTCAGGAGTATCACCCACCTTGTGCTCAGACTCCTGGGTAGAGTAGTTTGGGCTCACAGCCTTAGAAGCCACCACTGGGGTAATAAAAGGCAACAAGAATATTAATGCTAACAGTAATGGTGTCTGGTTCACACAGATTTTCCAGCAGTTGGTCTCAAAATACTACAAAAAGGGATCAATAACTTTTTTTTAATAGATGGAGAAACAGTGGCACAGAGCAGTGACCTTGTCACTGTCACCCAGCTGGCTGCCAGAGAGCCAGAAGCAGAATTAAATTCTTAGCCCATGCTTTCCTCAGCCTAAAACCAACTCAGCTTTGCCAATTTGACTTTTCACAGCGCCATTCTAAAATTTGGCAGAGAAAGGTCCATGTATCCTCCACTCACCTCCCTTGTGTTTGGAACCTATAAAATGCTAAATGAAACAGCAAAACCAGAGCAATAAAGATTTCTATCAATGGGGACCTCCCACTGAACAAGGAATGTATTTAGTTTGACCTTCAAAAGTAAGCTTTTTGTCAAAAGTCTGCCTGAGTTTTTTAGGGTTATCTGTGCTTTCAAGGAGATGGTCTGTGTATCAGATAAGCCAGAATTTTTTGGGATGTGCAAATTATGCAAATTACAACAGCTTTGCTGCCTTTTTTGTTTTGTTTTGTTTTGTTTTGGTTTTTTTTGTTATTAGGCATCAGAGTAAATAAGTATAAGCCCTACATGGAGCATCTTGTTGGGGCATACAATGTATGTGCTCCAGGGCACAAATATTTTACACACCCTCCCCTTTGATTTTTTTTTTTAATGGAATATGCAAATCTTGCATGTTTCAGCTGGGATTGTCTCTCTTTGATCTGACTGTTCTCCATCCTGGAAATTCTTGCAGCAGGGATAAACTGAACTGAGCTGTGCAGATTCAGGGAATTTCACTCTGTACTTTCTCCAAGCCTGTCGGGAGCAGCAAACTCACTACAGAGACCTTGGAGGGTGGCAAGAGGTTTGAAATAAAGTCTCTGCAAAGGAAAGGCCAGAGAGCTGCTGTCGCTCTAGGACATGAAATAAAACAACACACACACTGGAACATCCAAGGTAAAAATAAGGGAAGTTTAATTTCTAACTCCAACATTTATAGATTTTCAAAAGTGAC
>VYZP01070240.1:0-29476 GCA_013400635.1 Hypocryptadius cinnamomeus | reverse complement strand
CTCCACACCCATCCCCATGCCCATCCCTGTGTCCATCTCCGTGCCCATCCCTGTGCCATCCCCGTGCCCATCCCCGTGTCCATCCCTGTGCCATCCCCGTGCCCATCCCTGTGCCCATCCCTGTGTCCATCCCTGTGTCCATCCCCATGCCCATCCCTGTGCCATCCCCGTGCCAATCCCTGTCCCCCCATGGCACCTCTGCTCTCACCTGCGGGTTTTCTTGGCCGTGCCCGTGGTCCCCCCGTCCTGCTGCTTGCGCTTGGCCCCTCGGCCCTTCCCGCTGCCCCCGGCAGCCATTCCCCCTGGACACACAAACCAGGCCGGCTCAGGAGCTGCCGCTCGCCAGCGCCCGCCCGCACGACACCCCCAGGGACAGAGGGCACAGCAGCCAAACCAAATCAGCTCGTGGGCTCAGGTGCCTTTGGCCACAGTTACTGTGAACCAGACTTCACTGCCAACGAGCACAGCAAAGTCCACAACTTTCCTGTGGCTTCTGGTCAGCTTTTGAGGTGTCTGAATTTGGAGCAGAAGCTAAAGGAGACTGAGCGGCAAAACAAGCTCAATCTGAGCTTTTCAGGTGAGAATTCAGAATCTTTTCTGTCATCAGAAGATTTACAGGCAACAGCACTGGGATCCACTTCAGGGACATTAATATTATTATCATTACTATTATTGGAGAAGCAGCAGAAACCCACCCTACAGCACAGCCACCAAGCCGGTGACCCTGTGCTGGAGGAACACTGACACCAACCAGCAACAAGCACTCAATGTTCAATTTCCATCTACAAAACAAAATACACCTGAGTTGAGGAAAAATGAAAAGCAAGAGGTGTTTCTCTTCAGTACTACTGAAATCAGTTCTGTGATTGAGCAGCAAATCAGTTTGAACTCAGCACTCAGTAATAAAACCGAGTGTAGGAAAAGCTACGTGTCAAACTTAATCAAACTAATATCAGCATGTTTTAATAAATTAAATCATACATGCATTTTATCATCCTGCTATTTCCAAAGATATCACTGCTGATTTATAAGGAAAACTATGGAAATTTCATGTACTGTAGATAAACACCTTCACAAACCACATTCCTGTGGTAACTAAAAATCCAGTCAGCTCTTCCATTACCAGCATTCCTTTACAGTGTAAGGGATTCAAACCATCCAGGGAATGCCATATTCTGCACAAACATGACCTGATCCAGCTGCACTCCCTGATTTCAGTGCAAACAAACATTCAGGCTCTCCAGTTTGTCAGCAATTACTTGCCCAAAAAAACAATTACTCGTCCAACAAACCACTGCACTGTAAATTTCAGACCAACTGTTTAAGCATTAAAACTACAACATCAGGTCAATTGATACAGAAAAAATAAACATAAGCGTAAAATAAATAAACAAAACCTTTAAACCAGTCAAGTAGGGCAGAATATGGCAATTAAAAGCTTCTAACTACTAAGATTAAAGACTGGAATTGCTGGTTTGTATTGAAGTCCAACTGCAATCACATCAGGGCACGCTTTCATTTTTGATTGACTTTGGCTTCTAAGAGAATCGAGCAGGAAAAGCTTTGCAAACAGCAATACTTAAGTTTTAGAAGCTGAAAGGTAAATATTCACCTCCCAGAGAGGCTCCACCTGCAAGAACAGAAGTGGCACCACATGTTTGTCAGTCTCCCAGAAATGAAATAAAAAACAACCAGTGCATGACATGGAAACAACACACCTGAGATTTCTCTAACTTGCCTTAAAAAGACCCAAATACTTCCTGTCTGTACTACTGGGATGTGTTTAACAAAGCTAATTAATATATAAACCCATTAACAGTTAATTTACTGCAGCAATGCCGCCCTGAGTACCCTCAAGAAGATGGGAAACAGGAAATCTGAATAACTCAAGGAGAGAATTTAAAACCATTCTAGGAGCAAAGTGACAAGCTCAGCCTTCAGCAAGCATCTTGATTTATCTGGTCACAGTAAAGAAAGGGCTGAACCTCCCCAAGACACAAAGTTAATCTTTCTATAAAAAGGCACAGCGAGACTGTTCAGAGCATAAGCATAAGCTCAGTTCACAGGACAGTTTAACTGCACAGATGCCCAGAGGACTGGGAAATGCAGCTTAGTCCCAAATACCCAACTCCCCCCTGAGTAAGAACTTGCCATTTAAGCTTCCACTCGTGGACACGGCGTTGTTCTGTTTCTGGTTGTCATAAGCTGGACCAATATTGGCAAGATCCTGCAGGAGATCAAACACTCTGCTGTACAGACTTGGCCAAAGGGCACACTCTGAGCCTCAGCAGGGCACTCCAGGTGCTGGGGCTCCCACCCACTGCTGGCACAGCACAGGCTCACAGCAGAGATCTGCCCCTTGACTGAGCAGAAAGATACTACAGGGACCCCCCACCCCTCTCTCAGCTCCCCACCTTCCTCATACCTGGTCTAGAAGCCCAAATTTGGGGTAATCTTCCTCTGGGTCTTTACTGCCTGGGTCTGGGTGCTCTTTCACCAGGAACACATCTCTTTCTTTACACTAAAACAGAGAAGTTTCAGTTACACAGGATAAGATCATAACAAATTCATTTAGAAGTGTTTAAGTTCCAGTAGTTCCTATTAATATGTGTTAGGTACATCAGCTGCCTAAGAAGCATCAGCACCCTCACCCTGCAGCTCCAAGCCCAGCCCTCAGCACACACAGATGGCAGAAACCCAGACTTGGGGGAATTCTTCCACAGATTTACCCTCAATCCTTACCATGGTTTTGACAATATTATTGGGCCAAGTCATTTTCCCAGGCCTCTGCCGTGTTGTCATACACTCCCAGTATTTATCAATGAAGGGGATAATATCCTGCAGGAACAGAAAGCATTTGTTGAGCTCCTGCTGACACCAGCAGTGCTGTGAGCCCGTGGCAGGTCCCAAAGAGCCAGACCTTATCCTTGGAGAACATGGTTTTGGGGTGCTCGTCCTGCGTCCTCGACTGCCACGTCAGGTTGGCCAGAGCACTAAGGCACATTTCCTTCAGATCTGAGAAACAAAACACCCCAGGCCTGCAATTACACTTGGTGGGAAGATCAGACACAGCGATCACCCTGAGAAACTGCAAAACCTCCCAAATTCTGCCCTGACTCAGCCCTCCTAAACCAGTCACACCACCTTCATAAATCAGCAGCAAAACATTTTTAGAAGAAGCCACACATGGTTGTAAATATGGGATGCAGAGCCCACCCACTGACTTCAGACAAAGCCAACCCTCCAGGAGGAACATGCACAAAACATCCCCCAAGGAGCTGCTCCCAGACTCACTGGCTTGTTTCCTCAGGAAGTAGGTGTTCCCACTGTGGTGGCACACGTTGCAGTGGAAGCTGTAGTTGGTCATGAAGGGCAGACATGACCTGGGAAAAAGCAGCTTTGTTAGGGCTGGGTACAGTGTAATTATTGTATCAGGCTAAAGAATCCCAGAATTGTGAGGTTGGAAGAGCCCCCTGAGACCATCGAGTCCAGTCTGTGCCCAGTCCCCACCTTGTCCCCAGCCCAGAGCACTGAGTGCCACCTCCACTGGTTCCCTGGACACCTCCCCTTGTCCTGTCCCTGCTCCCTGGGAGCACAGCCTGACCCCCCCAGCTGTCCCCTCCTGGCAGGAGTTGTGCAGAGCCCCCTGAGCCTCCTTTTCTCCAGGCTGAGCCCCTTTCCCAGCTCCCTCAGCCTCTCGTGGTGCCTCAGCCCCTTCCCAGCTCCATTCCCCTTCCCTGGACAAGCTCCAGCCCCCAAAGTTCTTCTTGGAGTGAAAGAAGATTATTTATTCTTTACTACACTGGGTTAAGAAACTAATTATTCCAGCTTAAAACCCAAGTATTCCTTCCCTCCCAAAAACCACAGACATCTCACAGGCTCAGTAGCATTTCACGGGGGTGCCTTTATCATGGACAAAGCTTTATTTACACAACACACCAGTTCCCAAGTGTTCAAGGACACAGGCAGCTCCTTGGGAACTCAGACTCCAAACACTCCACTCCAAAGCCCCGTGCTGGCCCTGCCAGCCATCACCTACGTGGTGTCGATGCCGAAGGTGTCAGCTGTGAACCACTTGGTGCAGATGCCACACTGCAGCTCGATCTCGCCCAGCTGCCGCGCGTTCTCCTCGTCCCCCGAGCCCCCCTGGGCATCCATGGCTTCAGCGCCCTCCCCGGCAGCGTCCTGCAAGCGGAGCAGAGCCAGGAATCCGGCAGTGCCCAGGGCAGGCAGCACAGGGGCTCGGGCAGGAGTCTGCCACCATGGGAATAAATCCTTCCCCCTAACCCGGCCTTGCGAGCAGGCTGGAGCTGTTTTGTACACTCCGCTCGTCAGGATGAGCCACACGGCTGCAGATTCAACTTCCAAAACAACCCTTTAAGGAAGCAACGCTGGCTCTAAGGGATGCTCCCCTGCGGCTGAACCAACCTCCCCGTGCCCTCGGCACCTACCAGGGGCTCCTTCCCGTTGGCCGACTCGGTCTCCAGGGCCGCGCTGGCATCGACCACGGCGGCGTCCCCCCTGCCAGGGCACAGAGGTCAGAGCGTAGCCCGCCCCCGGGGGCACAGCCGGGACCCGGGGCCTGGCGGGACTCGGGAGCCCCGGGCCCGCCCGGGGAGGGAAGGCCGGGCCCCCATCCCCGTTCCCATGGTAACGGGGCCAAGTCCCGCGGAGCCCGTACGGCCCGGGGAGCGCGGGGGTTCCACGGGTCCGCCCGGGGAGGGACATACCCGGTCTCGGCGTCGGTGGCGGGCGGCTCTGGCGGGGCCGGGGGCTCCGGGGCCGGGGGCGGCTCCGGGGGGGGCTCGGCGCCCTCGGCCGCCGCTGCCGCCGCCATGTTCGCGCCGCTGCCGCGAGAAGCGCGGGGATCTCGCGAGACTCGGCGCGCGCAGGGGGCCCCGCCGCAGCCGAGCGCGCCCCCTGCCGGCGGCCGCCGGGAGCACGGCGCGGGAGAGGCGTGACGTCACCCCGAGCTGCCGTGACGTCACCCCGAGCTGCCGTTACGTCACCNGGGGTGGGGGGGAGGGGGGGGGGGGGAGGGGGGGGGGGGGGGGTGGGGGGGGGGGGGGTGCCGGGGCCGCCCGGGGCGGCGCTCGGGGCCGCTGTACAAATAGGGCGGCTGCGGGTGGCCCGGGCAGACATGCGGGTCCCGCTCCGCTCCGTGCCCGCGCTGGCGCTCTGCGCCCTCGTCCTGCTCCGCCTGGGCTGCGCTCCGACCCGGGCGCTCACCTGGGCACCGACCGGAGCGTCCCCCCGGGCGCTCACCTGGGCACCGACCGGAGCGTCCCCCCGGGCGCTCACCTGGGCACCGGCCCGCTCCCCGCCGCGCTGTCCCCCGCTGATGCTGCAGCTGCTCCGCGCCCCTCCCGCCCCGCTCCGCGCCGCCGCCGCCGCCGCTCTCAGCCTCTCCCCACACGGTGAGTGAGGCCGCGGGCATCCCTGTCCCGGGACCGGCGCCGTCCCCGAGCATCCCTGTCCTAGGGCCCGCACTATTCCCAGGACCGGCACCGTTCCCGGGCAGCCCTGCTCCCGGGATCAGCACCGTCCCTCTTCCCGGGACTGCCACCGTCCCCGAGCCTCCCCGTCCAGGGATCCCCGCTGTCCCGGGCATCCCTGCCCTGCCTGAGGCTCTGGCTGGCTCTCAGGTGGATCCAGCCCCTTTCTCCCGAGCCTCAGGCTCCCACGGCGGGGCTGGCTCCCGGCAGCAGGCGGGGGCACCGTGCCCCCCAGCTCTGGCACCCCTGGCACCACTCCCCTCACCGTGCCCTTGGCTTTCAGGCTCGCTGCAGAACGGCTCCCGCTGGGCGCTCTCCTTCGACATGTCCTCGCTGTCCAGCAGCCAGGAGGTGAGCCTGGCTCAGCTCCGGGTCCGCCTGCCCGGCCTCTCCCGCGCCCGCAACGTCTCCCTGGACATCTACCACAGCCAGCGGCGCAGGTGCCGGGCACAGGGGGCCTGCGCCCACCAGCTCTTCCTGGGCACCGTGGCTGGCAGCCCCTCTGCCAGCCAGGCCGCCTGGAAAGTCTTTGAGGTCACCAACCTGCTGCGGGCCTGGCTCCACCAAGCCGCGCTCGCTGGGCACCAGAGCCCCGCGGGAACGGGGCAGTGGGAGGGCAGCGCTGCCACCGCCGCGCCGGGAGACAGCGGCCACGGCGAGCCAGCCCAGCCCCAGGACGTGGCAGACAGCGTCCTGCTGCTCGTCTTCTCCAAGGACAAGTCTCCAGGAGAGCACAGCCTGATCAGGACGGCGGAGACCTCCAAGTACATCATGCGCGACAGCGGCTCGCAGGGCGCGGGGGCGCGGCGGCAGCGCAGGAACAGGATGGAGAAGCAGAGGATCAAAGCCAGCGGAGCCGCCGCGGCCGCCCCGCGGGAGCAGGGCCGGGCACTGTGCAGGAGGGTGGACATGGTGGTGGATTTCGAGCAGACGGGCTGGGGCAGCTGGATCGTCTACCCCAAGAAGTACAACGCCTACCGCTGCGAGGGGCTGTGCCCCTCGCCCGTGGATGAGACCTTCAAGCCCACCAACCACGCCTACATCCAGGTAAGAGGGGCGCTGCCCCGGCATCCCCCGCACCCCACACCCCAGCAGGGGCGTGTTCTGCCCTTCCCGTGTCTCCCACAGAGTCTGCTGCAGCTCTACAAGCCCAACCAGGTGCCGTGTCCCGCCTGCTCCCCGGTCAAGATGAGCCCCCTCTCCATGCTCTACTACGAGAAGGGCGAGGTCGTCGTTCGTCACCACGAGGACATGATCATCGAGGAGTGTGGCTGCAACTGAGGCCGAGCTCTGCCCCGCCAGGAAGGCGCACATCTGTGCCCAGAAGTGCCCCAAGGACCCAGTGGCACTGCACGGGGCAGGGTGTCCCCGAAGCCCACGTGCCTGAGGGATGGCACAGGCCTGGCTGGACCTGGGGAGGAGCGGGTGCCCGGCAGCTCTGCTGCACTGCACGGCCACAGCGCCTGGCTGGATCCAGGCTGCACGTGGGAAAGGCCACCAGCCACCTCCCTGTGGCACCAGGGGCAGCTCTGGGGCGGTGGGTGCCCCGTGCTGTGTTTCCCAAGGAGCTGGAGTTGCTGTGTGTGGGACAGAGGCAGGAGCTGAGGTGCAGGGCTGGGGCACAGCAGCTGCCCCCGGCCACCACACGGCTCAGGCAATGGGAATTCCCAGCCACGGGAATCATGGAGGAGCCACAGGTTCTCAGGACCCTGCAGCTGCAGTGTCTGGCCACACTGAGCATACACACCACGGGGATTTTCGATCTCCCCTGGAGTTTAGGCGTTTCTCCTAAGAATTCTGTTATATTTCTATTAAAAATGTCAGATTTCTATTGCAACTCAGACAAGTGAATGTATTAGCCGATGTCCAGAGCCCCAGCTGGCAGATCCAGGGGGGCAGCTGTTACAGAGAAGTAACCACAGCTCTGCTCAAACCTTTTCCCCCTCGCTGGACGGGCTGGTAGTGAAAAGGTCACAGCTGTACAACTCACCAATAAATTATATATATTAAAAATGTCCATTGGGTTCTGCTGGTTTTTGCTGTTGATGCTGTGGCAGGGTGTGAGCGTACCCTTCTCTGTGTCCCATCTGCTGCACCCAGAGCTCCTCCCTGCTCTGCCTGCAGCCTGCTCCGAGAGCAGGTGGGCTCTGGCTGCTCCTGAAACTACCAGAGCAAGGGGTCCCTCCAACAGTGCAAGAGATGCTGGAAAGCTCCAAAGCTCACGTAAGATAAGGACGAAGCTGTTCCCACCCCGATGAGGGGTTGCTCAAGAGCGAGGGAGGCACCTGCAGGCGTGGAAGGGGAGGCTAAAGGGATTTTCCTCCTTTATTTACCCCTCGGAGATAAGGGAAGGGCCGTGCCCTGTAAGAGCAGGGAATTCTAAGCCGTGTGGTGCAGGCAGCTCCTTCGGGTCACCATCCGGAGGGGTGCTGGGGTTGGGGGCGATGCCGGGGGTCCCGAGCGCCCCGGGGTGGGGCTGCTCCTCCCGGGCAGCGGGGACCAGTCCGGCTTCGGCCGGAGCCAGGCTCGCAGCTGGACGGGGACACGACACACGCGTGGGGACCCAGCGGCAGCAGAGGGGACGGGCGGGACCCCAAGCGCCGGGGCTGGCGGCGGGTGGCCCTGGGCCAGCGGCCACCCCCACCCCGCCCCTCCTGAGAGCAGCGGCCCCGACTCCACATCCCAGCCCAGGCTGATTATCCGCAATCCACATCCCGGCCGGCGGATAAACAAAGCGTGTCTGCTGCTCCCCCGCCGCAGCGGGCCCTCCCCGGGGCCGCTTCCATATTCCGACAGCTTTCACACTGCGACCATCCCGTCATTAGAGGGTCATTTGCAGGAGCTGTCAAGGGTGGGCCGGGGGCGCGGGGCTGACCCCCGGCAGGAGGCAAAGCAGGAACCTGCCCGTCTGTGCTCTGCGTGATGTAAAATTACAGTATTTTGCCTCTTTCCCCGCGGTTTTGTTACTGCTGCTCACGGACGGTTCCAAAGCCGGAGGATTCGCTCCCCCAAAGCCCCCCCGGGACCCCTGCCCCGTCGGGGGCTGTATGTCTGCCATCTCTGGGGGTTTTATCTCTCTCTGCCATCTCTGCCCCTCCGTCGGGGGCTGTATCTCTGCCATCTCTGGGGGTTTTATCTCTCTCTGCCATCTCTGCCCCTCCGTCACGCCTGCTTGGAATCCAGCAGCGGGTTCAAAAGTTGTGGCGGGGCAGGGGGAGGCAGAGGCCGTTCCCTGGGAAGAGCAGGGTGGAAAAATAAAGGCTGGGATTCCAGGGCTGTAAGGAAAACATCAAAGTGTGGATAATGACAATAAAGTCGGGTTTAGGCAAGGATCTGCCAGGCTCGGGCTGAGGGGGGACCTGACCTGAGCAGGGAGAGCTCTGGCCCTGCTCCTGCCCCAATCTACATCGGCTGGGGGACACGGGAGCCCAGACACGAGGACAATAAAGTGGGGGGACAGCCTCAATCCTGCCCACGTCCCTTCAGCATCCCAGGGCTGGGGGAGCTGGCAGGTTCCTGCTCTGGGAGGGGTTGGCTTGGCCAGGGGGACAGCAGGCACAGATTACTTTGAACACATAGAATGGAAAGAGTGAGAACAAACAGACCGAGGGTGGTATTTGTACAAATGGTGCTTTAAAGCACGAGCTGAGCCGGGCAGGTGGCGTTTGTCCCTTGGCTGGGACACAGGGACACGGAGTAAGGACACAGAGAAGTGGGGCAGGACACAGGGACACCGGGTGTGCTGCTCTGCCTGCTTGAGACAAAAAGGGGCTGGGATGGGAAATGCAACGACAAAGCCGACTTGTCCCTGGACCTCCCCGGAGCGTCCCAGCTGTGCCTCAGCCACCCACGACTGCCTCTGTCCCTCCCACAGTGCACAACTGGGCTCAGCCCGTGCAAAAAAGCAGCACAAGTGTCGGGTGAGGAACAGAGCCTGGGGAAGCAGGGATGTGCCCTGGAATGCTGAGCTGCTCCTGGCAGGGCTCAGGGCTCGGGCAAGCCTGGAGAGCTGTAAATGTGAATGCATGAGGGAGATGGATCCAAAAGTGCCTGGCTGAAGGATGCAGCAGCTGGGGGTGGGAGGGGGAAGGGAGGGAGTGAAGGGTGAAGGACCAGAGCAATGGGATGCTGAGACCACTTGGTCCCACACCACGGGTGGAAAGGTTTAAGGAATGGGCTTGGGACAAATTGCAGCAGAGCAGATATGCACATCACCCCATCACATCGCTGCTTTGCTCCCGGCTCTCTCTGCCCCCACAACGGTCCTGACGAGCCCATGGCCCCAGGGCCTGCACCGAGAACGCAGCAGGACCCCGGTCACACCTGGCCAGGTGTTTCACAGGGCTTCCTCCCTCCCTCTGAATTATCGGTGTCGAGGCACCTGGCGCTTTGATGCTCCCAGATCTGCATAAGCGGCAGATACCGATGCAAAGCTGCCAAAGCTGCCGGGACACAGACAAAGCATTAACACCTCCAGCACGTGTTACCTCTCCTGCAGGTGGCAGGAATGGCATTTTAGAGCATTACCTGCAATACCTGACACCCCCAAAAACCAGGCAGCCACTTCTGTACCAGCACCAAAGCCCAACACCACAAGGCTCCTGCTCCGACAGCCATGGTCGGTCAAGGCTGAAATCAGATCATTTCTCCCCAAAACTGCCTGGATGTGCAGGGATGAGCTTGGGATGGCACCTCAGGGATCCCAAAACTGCCTGGATGTGCAGGGATGAGCCTGGGATGGCACCTCAGGGATCCCAAAGCTGCCTGGATGTGCAGCCTCACCCTGGGATGGCACCTCAGGGATCCCAAAACTGGATGTGCAGCCTCAGCCTGGGATGGCACCTCAGGGATCCCAAAACTGCCTGGATGTGCAGCCTCCGCCTGGGATGGCACCTCAGGGGACCCCAGGGCCACACAGGGTCACCAGCATCACGTGTCCCTCCCAACCCACAGTCCTGGGTGACACACAGGGACACAGCCCAGACACACAGGTCAGAAGGGGTGACACCCAGTCCTGCTGAGGTCCCCGTGCAGGAAACCTGCTCTCCATCAATCCAACCCCTCCCCACAAACCCACAGCAGAGCAGCAATTCCCCATTTTGGTTGGGACAGCAGGAGAAGCCCCTGCACAAGAACAGGGACTCATCCCTGCAGAGCCTGCCCAGCCTGTCAGGGCTATTTCAGTCTCCCTTCAATAGGGGAACTTCGGGGAATTACCATCAACACGGGAAGTTTTCCTAAACCAAAAACTGCAGCTGCTCCACAGCAATGCCATTTTAAACCAAAACCACCAATTTAGCACAGAAAAAAAGTCAGTCCCAGCTGCAGCAGCTCCTCTCTAAACCATCCTCAGAACCTAACTGGTGCAGCTGAGACTGATAAAGTCACACTTGAGGGCAATAAATTTGGATTTGTTCCCATTAAGGTTTCAGAGAAACCCTTAAATCTTATCTTAGAGAAATGCAGGTTTATCTGCAGCAATTGCTTTGTTCTGTTACTCATTATTGAGGGTTTGCATATCATAATGTCACCACTGAGCATCATTAGCAGATATTTAAATGCTATCTGCCAAAGCTGATGTGCACAGACACTCCCTGTGGTTTGGGAAGTCTGAAGTTCAGGCTGTCCCCAGAAGGATTCTCCTCCTGTGAGGTGCCTCCACCCCCCAGCAGTAACAGCAGTGTGTCTTACAGACTGTCCAGACCACATTTATCAAACTTCACTGAGGCTAAAAATGAAGATATTTGCTCTGGGGACCCAAACTGGACTTTCCCACAGCAAAATTAACTTTCTCTGATGAAAATTCCCCTCTCAAACCCAGACAGACTTTGTTTCTAACCCTCTTCCCCAAAGCTCTTCTCCCTGCCCACCACAGGATAAAAAAGAGAAGCAAGGGTAAAGCAGCAGGGAAATTCCACCACGGATCACAAACCCAGGCAAACACATGCCAGAAAGAATTGCAGTGGCAAAGCTGGAGGCTCCTTCCTCTCCCTGGCAGGGCAGAAGGCAGCTCAGCCAGGAGTCCTCCAAGAGCCTCCAGCTGAACTGATCCCAAATATCCCACCTGCAGCCTGAGCCAGGCAGGCACTAGAACACAGCTTGTGACAGAGCCTTCTGGAAGCACTCAGGGGACAGCTTTTGTCTCTGTTCTGGGGGCAGATTTAGCAGAACAAAACTTCCCCCAGGGACCAGGGATGCTTGGCCCAGCCCCAGCAGCACAGGGGGCACCATTCAGCACCTCAGGTGGGCAGTTTCCTGCTGGAATAAGGGACAGAAGCCACATTTATTGCATTCATCTCCACACCAGGAGACTCCACATGATTTTTATTTCTCCCTTATATTGCATTTCTGTTACTGTTACAGTATTAAAATGATTAACAAAAGCATAAAACTGGAACCAAAACCAAGGGGTGAGAGTGTCTCCTGCAGCACCCCGAGGCCTGGCCCCTGGAACAGGACACACTCTGCTCTCCTGAGGGAATCTGCCTCTCCCAGAGCAGGAAGGCACTCAAGGCATGGGCTGCTGGAAGCCTGGCTGGTGGGAATCCTCCAGACAAGTCCTGATGCTTCATTGAACAGCACTCTCCAGGCAGGTGTGTTAGATGTCCATGTCAAACTGCTCTTCCTCACCTGCTGGGAGGGACAAAACCACGGGTGAGGCCCCAGAGTTCCACATTTAATAGCAAAGATTTCAGTGAAGGAGTGGCTGGCAGCTGTGCTTCAGAAATGGGGCAGTTTGGCCTTAAAAGCTGCATTCAGGCACCAGGGTTGGTGTGAAAATCATCTTGTGAAGCTCTGGTAAAGGTGTCACTGCTGGGGGATCTCCCTCAGACACACCAGAGCAGAGGCAGAGAAAATGCTCTTTAAATAATTTATTCTTACCCCTGGATTTCCTTGTCACAAGGAATGGAAAGAACCACACAGAGGACAGAAGCCAGCCAGGCACATTTCACACCCGTTATCCCAAGGGCTGCTCCCACAGCCTGACAGCCAGGAGCTGCTCCTGAGGACAGGGATTCTCTGGCAGAGTCACAGCCCAGCACCCAGCCTGCATTTCAGAGAGTCCTGTGAGCCACTTCAGGTCACAGCAGTGTGTCAGGCACGAGGCAATCCTGACTCTGGAAAGGTTTTATTTGCAGCAAGCACACAACAAGAGCCTTTGGATCTTTATTTTTAGAGAGAAGATAAATACTTGCACTTGGTAGGTTCAGGTTGCATCAAGAAATAACCTCAAATAACTTTAAAAACAATTCTTCAAGGGCAACATTGGCTCGTGCTGCTGCAGCAGGGCCTCAGAGAAGTGTCCCTGTCATACCAGGGACAGAAACAGGCAGGAGGAATTTACCACTCAGGCTGATATTAAAAACCCAAGTCAATCCTGCTCTGAATTGTAACTTGAAACTCCAGCAGCTGCAGCAGGGCCCAGCTCAGGGAGAGGCAGCAGCAGCTGCCCCTCTGCTCTCCACAGGGCTCCTCATCCAACAGCAGCTTCCCAAACGCTGAATTAATGGGAATCATATCAAATTACACCCAAAAACTGCCAAAGTCACATTGCTGGGGCCCACAGCAGGATCAAACAACTGTGAGACCCTTGTTACCCTGTGACACCGAGCCCACAGTGACTTTCCAAGAAGTTACTGGAGAATTGACCAAGTTTCCTGGGAACCTCCTGGCTCCATTCCAGCTCTGGAACTTCTAGGAACCAGCAGAGCCCCTCAGAGGCTGTTGGGGCTCTGCTGCCTGCACTCACCTGTGCTCACTTTCTCCTCACAGTTCTGCACCTGGTGGTTTTCAAGCTTCAGCTCCTCCACGCTGGGGCTGGTGACTCCTGGAATGTCGGGAAGGTCGGAGGGAGGTGTTTTGGCACCCGGAGAATTGCGGCATTCCATCAAGAACTTTCGGTCATAAATAATCCTGGTACCTGGGGGGACAGCACATGCTCAGCCCTCCCTGCCCAGGGCAGGGAAATCCATCAGCTTTAAGGTCCCTTACAGCCCCAAATGCTCAGGGATTGGATATTTAAGTGATTACTGTGATGCAGCACTTCAGTGTGGGTTACCTCACCAGAATTCCAGGTGCACTGACACTGCACCTGCCACTAAAGGTGACACATCAGGTACCCAAACACTGCCCAGAGGCAGCACAGGGCTCCAAACCCCAGGCAGGGGCTGGAAGCAGCAGGTCCAGCCCCTTCCACCTCACCCAAGGTCACACCAGCCCACGGAGCAAACAGAAAATTGAATTTAATTCCCACTCATGGCCAGAAGCGGGGCTGAAAGCTGCAGGTGGACACATAGCAGGGGACAGGACATGGCAGGGCTGTGTCCCTCTGAGCTCTGCCCAGCAGGAATTCCTGCATGGACACTTCCCTTGGCACAGCAGCACTTACACACACCTTGCTCAGGGCTTACACAGATGGTTAATGCTCCAAAGCTTAACCAGGAACCACCCAGCTCCAGCCAAGCACGCTGAGCCTCCAGGCATGGATTTCTAGGAACACCACTGAACACCCTGTTCCTTGTAAAGGAATTTCATGGAAACAGCTCAAAAACCACAGGCAGAAAAGGGATCCCTCCAAACAGCCCACAGCCTTAACCCAGCAAGTGCTGGAAAACAGTGTTTGCTTCCCAAGAGGAGGCTGCACACCCCTCTGGATCAGGTGTGTCCTGCTCTGCTCCCGTTCCAGCCAGAGGGAAAAGGACTCGTCCTTGTGCCCTACCCAAAAGTGTTAACTAAAGTACACACGTGTGGGCAAACAGCTCCTGCCACCATCTGTCCCAGAACAACCAACTCCCCTTGGTTTGAACACTGTAAATACACAATAAATACGTAAAACAACACGTCCAGCAGCTGTGTTCCTATGGACTTCTGCCAGGGAGTTCTCAAAACACCGAAAAACTTTTCACTGATGATTCTGAACTCCAGTTCTTTCGGGAGGAGGATCCATCCCTACTGTCAGATTCCTGGGAAGCTCCAGGAGGAGAACAGGGATTCCTGGAACTGCAGCTCTGTACCAGCACTGGGAGCACGGAGCTTCCACCTTCCTCCAACAGCCTCATGCCCAGAGCTCCTGAAAGCCAGGGAGATGTGGCCAGGAGGAGCAGGACACCCTGGACAGGACACCCAGCTGGGGCAGGACACCCTGGGCAGGCTGTCACAGCTCCTGCACCCGCCCAGAGCCTCATTCCCTGCAGCTCCCCGGTGTGCCAGGGTGTGTTTGGCAGGAAAACCCCCACACCACGGGATGCTCTGCTCCCTCAGGGCAGACACACAGCCCTGCCTGTCTGTCCTCCAGCAGCTCTGAGTCCTTTCTCATGTCAGCACCGCGGCAGGGCCGGGCAGCACACGGTGTCCCCAGCACGGTGTCCCCGTGGCGCTGCCAGGTGGGCACACCCCGGCCACAAACGCTGCCCGGCTTCTCCTCCTGCTCCAGACACCCAGGAACACCCCGGGGACAAAAGGCTGAGAGCCCCGGAGGGCTCATTACTGCCTGCCGCTAATTGCTCCTCTCATTTCTGTTACTCACGGCTGGGGAAAGCTCCCACACCTCTCCAGGGCTCCTGCAGGTGCTGCTGGAGCCTCCAGCGATGTGCTGCTTGCAGAGGAGGGAAAGCACGGCCAAAGGAAGCCCAAAGCACACAGCAAAGAGCACACAGCAGCCCGTGAGTCAGCAGTGTCACTTCCCCTTGTCCCCGCGTTTTCACCCCGCAATGCTGCGGGACCAGCACGGCCCCCGTGCCCCGCCACGGTTTGTTCTTCTGGTTTCACCGTTCCTGCTGCTGCTGGCACCCATCCTGCTCAGGGATGCAGAGGCACCGGGGGAGATTCCACAAGAAAATCATCCCAGGATGGCCCCGAGGCCGCTGGAACCCCCCACACCGACCCTGCGCCACCACCTGCAGCCGCAGCCACTGCTCTCTGCCAAAATCGAACTCCCAAGGAGGGATGGGGACACAAAACCTCTCTGGCAGAGGAACCCCTGGCATAATCAGTTTATTACTGCAGGACAGGTCCCTACAGGTTCCTCTCCTGGCGGCTCTGGGGCTGCCCAGGACAGCAGACAAAGGGGGAAGGAGCCCGTGCTGTGTTCGCAGCAGCAGAGCGCTGTGCCTCCGCAATCCGCAGCGCTTTGGGGTTGGAAATAAAGAAAAAAAAACCCCAGGGTTTGCTGGCTGCCAGGGAAAACAGCAAATATTAGAGATTAGAATTAATCAGTAACCGTGGGGAGGCCGAGGCTGCTCCCCCCGAGGCGTTCCCCAGCCGCTGTCCGCCTGTCCCGGCCCCCCAAACCTGCACCGAGCCCCGGCACCGGGCGGCGGCTCCCGGTCCCTGTCCCGGGACAGCACGGGAGCGCTCCCCCGCCGCTGCAAGCCCTTGTTCCAACCGAGCCCTCCCCGCTGTCCCCCGCCGGCCCGGCGCTCACCGCCCGGCGTGGTCCCGAACACGGTGCCCCCCGGCGTGGTGCTGTAGTCACCGGGCGGCAGCGGGGCCCCGTCGGGCAGGGCGAGGCACTTGCCGGGGCCCGGGATGTCGCGACTGGGCGTCTGCCCGTGACAGCAGCGGCCCGACATGACGGGACCGCGACCGGGACCGGGACCGCGACCGGGAGCAGCACCGGCGCTGCCGCCGCCGCCCGCCCGCCGCTTCCGGCCCGGGCCACGCCCCTTCCGCCGCGGGAACGGGAATGGGGCGGGACCGGGAATGGGCGTGGCGCAGGGCTCACACCCATAGTGGGCGGGGTTTAGCCGGGGGGGGCGGGATTATGCTAATAACAGTTGGGGTCCGTGCGGGGGTGGGGTTTAGTCCAGGTAGGGGCGTGGCTTAGCTCTAAATGGGCGTGGTCTGGGCGGGGCCCTCGACGGGTCCCCCTTTTTCTCCCATTTTCTCCCATTTCCCCCCTTTTTCTCCCATTTTCCCCCTTTTTCTCCCATTTTCTCCCATTTCCCCCCTTTTTCTCCCATTTCCCCCCCTTTTCTCCCTTTTTCTCTCACTTCCCCCCTTTTTGTCCCATTTTCCCCCTTTTTCTCCCATTTTCTCCCATTTCCCACCTTTTTCTCCCAATTTTCTCCCTTTTCCTCCCCCTTTTCTTCCCTTTCCCCCCCCCGAGGCACCCCCGGCCTGTGCCCCGGCTTTTGGGGTCGCGTTTCCCGGTGCCGCGGGCGCTTCTCCTGGCGGGGACCCCGCGGAGCCCCGGGGGCGTTGGCGGCGCTGCCCCCCCGTGCCCTGCCCTGCCCACGCGGGGTGGCCGAGCTGGGAGGTCCGGGCGGTGCCGTGGGAACGCCGCGGGGACAGATGTCTGTCTGTCCGGCTGCCCCCATCCCAAATGGCTCTGCCTCCCCCGAGGGGCCGGGAACAAACGCGGGAGGAGCCGGGGGGGCCACACACGGGTCCGGCGCCCCCCACGCCGTGTCCCCGGGGATGCTCCGGTGGGAAATACGGTTTGTCTCAATATTTTATTAACGAGAAGATCTAAGGAGCAGCAGTGGGATGGGTGCAGAGTCGGCGCCGCGGGACCCCTGGACTGGGCAGGGGGAGGTTGGGGAACCCAGGGATGAAACCTGGCTTGAAGCCCCTCCGGGCATCCTTGGGACCACCCTGCTCACGGGTACCCTCCAGAAAAAGCCCTCCATGGCTCCCCGCTCCCCATCCGCGGCCACAGGGCTCTGCTGGCCCTCACCGGACACCGGCCCGGTGCTGACATCTGCTGACGGCCGGGATGCCGGGCTGCGTTCCAGCACGGATGCCGGCACAGACGCCGGCAGATGCCAGCAGCGTTTCGCCTGTGCCGCGGCACCGCGGGGTCCCCGAGGCTGCGGCAGGACTGTCCCCGGGGCTTGGGGCTGCTCCGGCAGCCCCGGGGTTCTGCGGGTCCCCGGGGATCGGGGAGCGTTCTGCGGGGCAGCATTTCGGTGTCCAGGGCAGCGGTGTCCTGCCAGGCTGGGTATGGACACGGCTGTCTGTGCCCCCAAGGTCCTGTGGGGCCCCGGGCAGGCTGCGGTGCCAGGCAGGCAGCCCTCGCCCTGTGCCAGCTGCTGAATCGATTAGTGGGCACCGGGGCAGGAAAACAACATTTCCTGCGTGGAATGACATCAGCAGTGACCCCCAACCCAGAGAGGCGGCCGCTGCCGTTTCCTCCTCCTCCTCCTGCTGGAGAACGGGCCGCTGTGGGGTCAGGGACCGGGGAAGGTCAGGGCTTAGGGCACATCCTGGTAGGGCAGAGCAGGGCCGGCCCTACCGCGGTGCCACCCTCCCGGTGATCCCGGCAGCACACGGGGACGGGGACAGGGACAGGGACAGGGATCCTCCTGCCCCTGACAAGAGCTCCAGCTGCCCGGGAGCTGCCTGCAGGCAGGGAAGAGGCGCTGGGTGCTCTCCCACCCGCACCACCAGCACCCTCCGGTTACAGAGTGTTCCTCTCCCGGGCATTTTATCTGCCCATTCCACCGGCAGCTCCCAGGGCTGGAAAGCCCTTTGTCATGCTCATGTGATACAGAGTTATCACGTTATTGCCTTCTAAATCGGGAGCAGAAGTGCTCCCCGAGGTGTCCGTCCCTCAGCAGCCCTGCCTTGCCCCTGACCTGCTCTGGATCCCTGCGAGCTGAGCAGGGCTGGCTTTGGGGGAGGATTCACTCCGCTGCCAGGTCCTGGGGACGAAAATGTGTTTTATCAGTCATGAAACGCCCCTGTCCGCGGTGTGAGAGCAGCCCTGGGGGATGGCAGCAGGGGCTGGGGGCCATCAGTGGCCCTGCCACCGCCGGCCCCACCTGCACGGACTGTGATTGCAGGATTCGCTGCGACAGGAAGAGAATAACCCGAGGGAAGGATAAACTCCTGCCTGGCGCGCTGGCAGCTTTCATCTCGCCCCATCCATCACCTCCTGTGTGGGTGGCTCCCGCGCGGGAAGGTTCATCCCCAGCCCCCTCCGCACCCACCCCTCCCACGGGAGCCTGGCGACCCCAGTGCAGCCCCGTGAAGGACGGGATGACGATGGACCCCATGGCAGCGAGGATGTCCCGGTGCCGCGGCATTTCCACCCCATCCCTCGGTGTTTACATTCCCCTCCGATGGCGGTGGCGATAAGGACAGAGCCGGACGAAGCCACATCCCTGCTGCCCGCCCGAGGGCTGTTCGTGCAGATAAAGGTTGCCCCATAAACAAGCCCATCCTGCCTTTGGGAAGGGCATCTCCGCTGGCCCCAGCCCTCGGCAGGAAACCCCGACTGGGACTCCCCCGGCATCGCTGGGGGTGCTCAGCACCCCAAAACGCAGCCCTGGGGTGTGTTCTTTGCGTCTGGAAACGTGGGATTCAGCGTGGTACCCATGGCCAGAGCCAGGGGGGGAGTGTTTGACTCTTCCTCCTCCTCTTCCTCCTCCTCCTCCTCGTTGTTGCTGGTTTTCCTCCCTGCAGACATCGGGCTGGAAGCAAGCACAGCCTGGAGGGGGCATGGGGGCTGGGGGGCAGGGATGGGTGCTGCTGGGCACAGCTTTGGCAGAGGGTGCCCGGC
Organism: Hypocryptadius cinnamomeus; assembly: GCA_013400635.1. Classification (NCBI taxonomy): domain Eukaryota; kingdom Metazoa; phylum Chordata; class Aves; order Passeriformes; family Zosteropidae; genus Hypocryptadius; species Hypocryptadius cinnamomeus. Next base: position 10,477 of record VYZP01070240.1, on the reverse strand, counting down.
ATGCAGGGGCAGAGGAGGGGCAGGGGGAGATCCGGGTGGCTTGGCCAGCGTCCCGTGGTGTGGCTGGGCTGGCAGGCAGCTCCACGTGGGGCTGCTGGCCCTCGCTCCCTCATCCCTGCCAACTTCCCCCGTGCGGGGCTGGACCCTCTCCCTCCCACCCCGCTTTGGGGCAGAGCTGGGAATGCCGCACGGATGCTCCTCTGTCCCTCGGAAAGCCCTGCCTGAGAGCTCAGCTCTCTCCGAGGTCATTTCTGTTGTTGTTTTCTCTCGGTATTTCCCACACTTTTTGTGAAATCTGGACCCGTGTTGTTGCAAACTTCTCCCTCCTTCCCCCACCCCAGTTTGCTTTAGCAATAGCTGAAGGAAAATCAGAAACGACGGGAAAGGAGCTGTGAAAACATCTGTAAAGCCTTTGTGGTCCTGATGGCAGCATGAGGACTGTCCCTTCTCCGGCAGCTGGAGGGAGATGGGACCTGCAAGGTTTGATAAAAATGTCAGAAATTGGGAATAACTGCTGCAGGCACCACCCTGCTGCTGTCGCAGGCTTTCCTCTCAGCAACGCAGGAAAGAAAACAGCTTTACTCTGATTTCTTTTTTAATTTGAAACCATAATTGAGCAGGGATCTGGGGGACAGGAGCAGGACCTGCCGTTGCCTCAGTGCAGCCTTTGTCACTGGCTGGGTTTCAGGATCCCCGTGCCCCTTTCCCTCATTCTCCCGGTGCTGCCGTGGCCTCGGGAAGAGCTGCAGCCCTGCCGGGCTGTGCCTGCTCCGGGCAGGGCAGGGCAGGACGGCCCTGGGGCACACCCGTGCCTCCATCTGCTGCCCTCTGAAGCCATGCCCCGAGCCGCATTCTCCATCGCAGGTTTCCCACCCCTCAGACCCCAGCTGTTCACCCCGGGGTGCCCCAGGTGAGGAGAGGGATCCCAGCAGCCCTGCCCGGCCCCTGAAGGGCAGCACGGCTCCTTCTCCTTCCGAGCTGCGTGTCCGTGGGGCAAACCACGCTGGGAACGGGCTGACAAACAGGCAGAGAGTGACCTCAGCCCCGGCTGGGCCGGCTCCGACCTCCGGGGGCCTCTTTCATCACCATCGAGGCAGGAGCTCCCAGGAGCTTCGCCTGGAAAACAGGATGTGCTTGTTGGAGACGTGGGAGCTCGGAGCCCCTGGGATGCCCGGCTCAGCCCGGGATGGGGTGGCAGCGCTGGGGGGGCACAGGGATCGTCGCACTGGGTGGTGGGGGAGCTGTGCTGGAGCAGCAGCCGGCTCAGGGGAGCTCCAGATGGACGACAGGGTCTGAAGGTACACGGATACATAGCACAGAGCCTGCCTGAGCTCTGTAAATGTGGGGTGCACACTGTGTGTGGGGTGTGCACACTGTGGGGTGCACACTGTGGGGTACACACTGTCTGTGGGGTACAGTCTGTGGGGTGCACACTGTGTGTGGGGTACGGTCTGTGGGGTACACACTGTCTGTGGGGTGTGCACACTGTGGGGTGCACACTGTGGGGTACACACTGTCTGTGGGGTACAGTCTGTGGGGTGCACACTGTGTGTGGGGTACGGTCTGTGGGGTACACACTGTCTGTGGGGTGTGCACACTGTGGGGTGCACACTGTGGGGTACACACTGTCTGTGGGGTACAGTCTGTGGGGTGCACACTGTGTGTGGGGTACGGTCTGTGGGGTACACACTGTCTGTGGGGTGTGCACACTGTGGGGTGCACACTGTGGGGTACACACTGTCTGTGGGGTACAGTCTGTGGGGTGCACACTGTGTGTGGGGTACGGTCTGTGGGGTACACACTGTCTGTGGGGTGTGCACACTGTGGGGTGCACACTGTGGGGTACACACTGTCTGTGGGGTACAGTCTGTGGGGTGCACACTGTGTGTGGGGTACGGTCTGTGGGGTACACACTGTCTGTGGGGTGTGCACACTGTGGGGTGCACACTGTGGGGTACACACTGTCTGTGGGGTACAGTCTGTGGGGTGCACACTGTGTGTGGGGTACGGTCTGTGGGGTACACACTGTCTGTGGGGTGTGCACACTGTGGGGTACACACTGTCTGTGGGGTACAGTCTGTGGGGTGCACACTGTGTGGGGGGTGCACACTGTGGGGTACACACTGTGGGGTACATACTGTAGGGTACACAGCGTCTGTGGGGTACACACTGTCTGTGGGGTACAGTCTGTGGGGTGCACACTGTGTGTGGGGTGCACACTGTGGGGTACACACTGTCTGTGGGGTGCACACTGTGGGGTGCACACTGTCTGTGGGGTGCACACTGTGTTTGGGGTGCACACTGTGTTTGGGGTGCACACTGTGGGGTGCACACTGACTGTGGGGTGCACACTGTGTTTGGGGTGCACACTGTGTTTGGGGTGCACACTGTGGGGTGCACACTGTGGGGTGCACACTGTGTGTGGGGTGCACACTGTGGGGTACACACTGTGTTTGGGGTGCACACTGTGGGGTACACACTGTCTGTGGGGTGCACACTGTCTGTGGGGTGCACACTGTGTGTGGGGTGCACACTGTGGGGTACACACTGTGGGGTGCACACTGTGTGTGGGGTGCACACTGTGGGGTGCACACTGTGGGGTACACACTGTGTTTGGGGTGCACACTGTAGGGTGCACACTGTCTGTGGGATATTTGCCCCAGGATATTGAGTGTGCCTGTGAAACAGCACATTTTAATCATTTTTTATTATTGTGACACAGAGGTTTCTCCCTTCCTGCACAAGCCCCGGCTGACAGCGCTGCAGCCCCCAGAGCTGTGCCCACCTTTGCAGGGGGAGGAGGGTTTATATGGGGACCTGAGTTTATGTGGAGCTTCCTGCAGGCTTCCTGGGACAGGCAGTACCCAGAGGTTAAAGCTTCAGCACAGCCTGTTTATGTGCTGACAAGGAAATGTGGTGACAGAGAATCCCAAACAACTTCAAAGCAAGATTTGTGGATCTGATATGGAAAGTATTCTGAAAGTCCAGGGGTGTCTGTCACTTCTGTGGGGACACAGCCAGGGCAGACCCATTCCCAAAGCCCAGCCTGGCCCTGTGCCCACCCCAGCAAGCCCAGAGCTCCCACCCTGGGAAGGGGATTTGGGTAAAGTGATGCTCCTTGGCACCTCCTGAGGCAGAGGGAAGAGCATCCCATGGCCCCCATCCATGTCCTGTGCTGTCCCCAGGTGTCCTCCCTTGGGATGGGCAGGTGAAACCCCTTGAGGGTGGCACTTTGGTGCCATCACCTGCTGCACTGGGGCTGGTTGTGGAGCCTGTGCTGCCATGGGAGGCTGAGGAGGCTGAGGCAGAGGGGAGAGGGGGACTCTGGTGTCCCCACAGTCGGTGTGGCCACGAGCAGTGGCAGCACTGTGACTCCACCGTGTGATGGGTTTATCTCGTGTCCTGTACCAGCCAGTATGCGGCCACATGCCAGGGAGAGAGCGAGTTCTCAGCTATAAAAAGCTTTTGTTTTATCCATAGCTGCTACTTGAGCTCTCAGCCCTCACTCTCTGTGACCAAGCAGAGCCCCTGTGCCCTCAGATGTGTCTGGGATCAGCTCAGGCATCTGTTTCCTCTCTCCAAACACATCCATGGGCACCAGGAACTCCATGTGCTGCCCAGCAAGGAGAAGTCTGCTCCCTTCATCCCAGCTCCCCCCAGGCAGGGATCTCCCCTAATTGATTCCGATTCTCTGTGTGTAAAACGTATTTTTAAACACCCATTGTTTATTCTGTAGCAACAGCCCGAGGAGCTGCTCTGATCCATGGTATAAACATATTTTCCCAGAGTTTTCTAAACAGCCCTTGACCCATTGGCTTCCTGTGGCATTTTGCCAGGCTGGCTCTGCCTCCCCACTGCCTGTGGCACGCAGGTAGAGCCAGGCCAGAGGTCCTGGAGGGTGGCAGGGATGGGAAAGGCAAGAGGCTGCTTCCCCTGGTGACAGCCCCGGGCTGCACAGTCTCCATCCCTGTGGGGGCTTGGATCAAAGCTCTGGAGCAGCAGGGATGGGGGTGAGGGCTGGGTGAGACCCAGCACCTGTATGCTTCAGCTTTTCCAGCTGGAAAACTGGGACAAAGATACGGAGCCACGTTTCTTCCCCTGCGGGGAGGAAAGCCTGGGGCTCTCCCTTCCCCTCCCCAGCCCCGCCCGATCCCCGGGAGCGGGGCAGGGCATCGAGCCCTCCTGTGGGGACTGGCCCTGCTCTGAGCTCCAGAGAGAACCGTCAGGACGGCGTGCTGGATGCCTGCTTGGCCCCTCGGGAGCGCCTGGCTGTCTGTCCTGCTGTGGGCAGTGTGTCTGTCCGTGGCTGGGAACGCAGGGGAGCTCCCTGCTGGGCACGGCAGGGTGAGGAAGGCCAGAAATGCCGTAGGGACTGTCTGCAGGAAAACAGGCTGTAAAATGCCCGGGGATGAGTCTGGCAGCTCCGTGGGTGTCTGGGGGCCAGCACAGAGCCCAGCTCTGCAGGGCAGCTGGGGCTGCCAGGGAAATGGAGGCAGGGATGGAAAAGGAGGCGAGGATGGGAAGCAGAGGTGAGGATGGAAAGCCTAGGGAGGGGTGGGAAGCCAGCAGCCCCTGGTCACTCCAGGGGGGTGGCAGAGCTGGGCGTTCTGCCCCGTGGCTGGCCTTTGGTGACTCCCCAAAGCCCTCATCACCCAGGGACATTCCCAGGGGTGCTCCTGCTTTGCTTTCAGACCCAAAGCCAGCCCTGTGTGCCGGTGTCCCCTGGAGCAGCTGTGCAGCCATGCTGGACACACGACAGCCTCCCTGCAGGCTGTGTCTGTGCCAGGGGCCGTTCTGGGGCCAACACAAAGTGCCCTGTGAACAGCAATTCCCAGCTCGCTCCCAGCCAGCAGCAAAGGCCAGGGCTGGGAGCTGAGTGAGATTGGATCAAGCCCTTGGCCGAGGGCTCTGAAAATCCAAAACAGCCTTGTAAAGCTGAAGCTCGTAAAACCAGGACTCTGCTTTCGTAGCTCATGAATGGGAAGAAATGCCAACCAGATCATTTTTACACATATTTTTTCCGTCTTTGTCAACATTCCCCCGTTTGGCTGAAACTTCAAACTGCCGCATTTGGAGACCGTCTGTCTTAGAAGTTCCAGTATTTGTATAAATAACTGATAGGGAAAGATGATCCACTCTGGAGTCTGCCCAGGGGCCCTGGGAACTCTGATGGGGCTGTGGAACCTCCCAGAGTTTTGGTGGTTCTCCAGTGCCAAGTGAGTGGGGCAGGAAGTGTGGGTGGGGGTCTCCAAACACCAGCACCCACCCAAATTCAGGAAGGGGAGCAAGAAAGGTCTCCTCCATCCGCTGGGAAGGAGGCTCAGGCAATAACTGTGGAAGTGAAGTGTGACTGTGGCCCTGGGTGTCACCTGGGTGGAAGTGGGCTGTCACCTTGCCAGCCCTGTGCTGATGTCAGGGTGGGGGATGACAGGGGTGTCACTGTCCCCACCAGAGACAGTCTGTCCTGCCCAGGGAGAGTCTGAGCACAGCGAGGGGTGCACGGAGGTGGGCACGCAGGGCAGGGCACGGTGAGGGCAGCACAGAGGGCTGAGGGCTGAGGGAGAACAACAAGGACGGGATGGTGTGCATGGCAGAGTGTGGGGTGCGTGGAGGACAGGGACAGACGTGTGCGAATGGGGACTCAGAGAGGGGCTGGAGGGCGCAGGGAGGGGATGGAGAGCACGGGGAAGNAAGGCTCCTCCTCCGGCACGGAGGGGACCCGGCCCCGCCGGTCCGGCCCGAGGGCTGCGCCGGGAGCGCGGCGGGGAGCGCACGGCGGGGCGCGGGGCCGGTGCCCCCAGCCCGGCCGAGATGAGCCCCCTCCCCGCGGGCAACGGCAGCGCCTGGGGGGGCTCCGGCAACTGCAGCGGGGCCGCCAGCCTGGGCCGGCAGTGGGTGCTGGGGACCGCCATCAGCCTCACCGTCCTGGTCACCGTGGCCGGTAACTTGCTGGTGATTGCGGCCATCGCCAAGACGCCGCGGCTGCAGACCATGACCAACGTCTTCATCACCTCGCTGGCGTGCGCCGACCTCATCATGGGCTTGCTGGTGGTGCCGCCAGGGGCCACCATCCTGCTGAGCGGCCACTGGCCCTACGGCACGACGGTGTGCGAGCTGTGGACCTCGCTGGACGTGCTGTGTGTCACGGCCAGCATCGAGACGCTGTGTGCCATCGCCGTGGATCGCTACCTGGCCATCACCTCCCCGCTGCAGTACGAGGCGCTGGTGACCAAGGGCCGGGCCCGGGCCGTGGTGTGCCTGGTGTGGGCCATCTCTGCCTTCATCTCCTTCCTGCCCATCATGAACCACTGGTGGAGGGACGGGGCGGACGAGCGGGCGGCGCGCTGCTACGACGACCCGCGCTGCTGCGACTTCGTCACCAACGTCACCTACGCCATCATCTCCTCCACCATCTCCTTCTACGTGCCCCTGCTCGTCATGATCTTCGTCTACGTGCGAGTCTTTGCCGTGGCCACGCGGCACGTCCAGCTCATCGGCAAGGACAAGGTGAGGTTCCTGCAGGAGCCCCCCAGCCCCACGGGCAGGAGCAGCCGGCGCAGGCGGCCCTCCCGTCTGCTGGCCATCAAGGAGCACAAGGCGCTCAAAACCCTGGGCATCATCATGGGTGTCTTCACGCTCTGCTGGCTGCCCTTCTTTGTGGCCAACATCATCAAGGTCTTCTGCCGCTCGCTGGTGCCGGACCAGCTCTTTCTCTTCCTCAACTGGCTGGGCTACATCAACTCGGCCTTCAACCCCATCATCTACTGCCGCAGCCCCGACTTCAGGAGCGCCTTCCGCAAGCTGCTGTGCTGCCCGCGCCGCGCCGACCGCCGGCTCCACGCCGTCTCACAGGACCTGCAGCGCTGCCCCTGTGCCTTCAGCCCTCGGGGGGACCCTGCAGGGGACAGCAAGGCGGCCCCCGGGTGCCCTGGGGAGGATGGTGAGGCGAGGGGGAGCGGCAGCAGAGCAGAGGAGACTCCTCTGCCCCAGGGCAGTGGCCACCGGCAACGGCCCCCGGGCGAGTCCCGGCTGCAGGGCGCGCAGACCTCGCTGTGTTCCCAGCTGCATGAGTAGGTACCTGCAGGCATTTGCTCGGGAGGGGCTCGGGGGGTCCGGTTCAGCCCTTTGGGGTTGACTGGGGAGGCTGTCGGTGCTGGCACTGTGCTCTGACAGTGCAGTGCAGAGCTGGGGGAGCAGGCAGACCCCGGGGTACATGGGTGAGGCTCTGGGATGTGGGACTGGGCACCGTTGCCCTGCTCCTTGATGTTCCCCTAAAACTCTGACCCCTCCACTGGGCTGCAAAATTGGGGTCCCAACCAGACCCACTCCAGCCCGCCAGGACCTGGTCTGCTGTTCCTGGGTAAAGGAAACACGGGTGGTGAACAGGGAAGCAAACCAGCTGAGCAGGAATGTGTCCCAAAGCCTGGCATTTCCCCCTTCTCTCCCCATCCCACTTTCTGCTGCTAAAGGAGGAAAACGCGGGACCCCCTCCGCAGCGAGGCACTGCGGCTGCCGTCGCCACTCTGGGCTCTGCAGGTTGCTTTGCCCTCCAGCGGTGTAAATCTGGGAAGGGAATTCATTTCATCCCGCTCAGTCCCATGACGGGAAATGCGCTCCCGGAGCCGGCAACCCGCACAGAGCAGGGGGCTGGCAGGGCTGCTGGGGGGCTGGCAGGGGTGGCAGGGGCTGGCAGGGGTGGCAGGGCTGGCAGGGCTGCTGGGGGGCTGGCAGGGGTGGCAGGGGCTGGCAGGGGTGGCAGGGCTGGCAGGGCTGCTGGGGGGCTGGCAGGGGTGGCAGGGGCTGGCAGGGCTGGCAGGGGTGGCAGGGACGCCCATGCTGTGGCTTTGCCCTGCCGGCACCCCGACATGGATTTACACCTCCAGCTACAGGGTGGGGTTTTTTATTAGTATGACAAAATTGGAGTTCTTCTGGTTACTGTGGATTTTAACCGTGTTTCCCTCCTGATGCCTGAGGGCAGGAGAGGTTTCCTGCCAGACTGCGCGGGCAGTAGGGATGTGCAGGTAGAGGTGCCGGAGGTGTTCCCTGGGCAGGATTCACCCATGCTGGGGACACGGGGCGCTGCGTGGTGGGAGGGTCTGAGCTCTCACCCCTGCGCTCCCTCATTTCAGGTTTGCTGGCGGAGAAGCGCCCGCGGGTCCGTCCGACTGACTGGGAGCAGCCGAGAGCTGGGAGCAGAGCGCTTCCCCGGCCGGCTCATCGTCGCTCCGGCCTCTCCTCTGCCCGCCTTGGCCGCCGCCCTCCCCGGGGACCACAGCCCGTGGCCAGCCCAGGCTGCTGCCCGGCTTCGGGCACGTGAGTCCGGCTCAGCCCGGCCACAGCCGCCTTAACCCTCCTTGTGCTGCTGCCTGGCCGGCTCGCTGGAGCCGCACGCCTTGGGCACGGCGCTCCCGGATCCCTTCTGTGCCCGCTGGGGTGGTGGCTGTGGGTCCCTGTCCCCAGCCGAGCCTGGTGGGTGACACTGTGTCACCTCCCACCCTCTCCTTGCAGGGCCGGGGTTGCAGAAGCAGCGCCAGGGGTGACGGTGCTGGCAGGAGCCTGCGGTGCCTGCACCGACCCGGAGAGGAGGAGGATCTCCCTTGGGACAGCACCAGCTCCTTCGTGCTGGAGACCTGGAGCTGGGGAAAAGCTCTGGAGCTGCTCACCAAGGGGCAGCACAGCCTCAGGGATGTGTGGACAGGGGACAAACTCCCATCTGGGGTGCTCCTGGCACGGCTGGCAGCGGGATGTGGAGACTGCCAGCTCTGCTTTCTTGAAGGACAAAGGACCCTGTTGTCCCAGGCTTGGCCAGTTTCGGACAGTCTGCTGAGAAGGACAGAAGAGCCTCCTGCAGGCTGAAGCTCTCCCCAGGACTTCCATCCCTGCCGCAGCTGCTGCATTCCAGGGCTGAGTGCAACCCAGGAGCTGCAGCGATGCCTTCAGCAATGAAAAGCTCAGGGGAATGAGGGGAGCTCCGAGCACGGAGCGTTCCCAAACCCAGGGAACTGGGATCGTCTCGGGTCTCTCGGCAGTTTCCCCCTCTCGTTTGGGACAGATGTCCGTGCCCCGGGGGGACGGGAGGTGGGTTCTCATCTCACACGAGTGCAGACTCGCCCTGCCCACACCTCTGGGCACAAGCTGCTGTCGGTGTGGGCAGTGTCTGCACAGTCTTTGTCCTGCTTTGTGTCCCCGCTGCCGTGTGAAATAAACCTCCGGATCTCTGCGGTGCCTCCAGATCTGTCCCGAGCAGCGGGTGCTGCTCCCGGGGGTGCCTGGGGTTCGGGGGATCCATCCCCGTCCTGGGGCCGTGGCTCGCAGGGGAAAGCGGGCTGGGCATGCCACGGTGCTGCCCCTGAGCCCTGCCCGTGTGTTCCCGCACCCAAGAGGGCAGAGCTGCCCAGTGCCACCTCCTGGTGCCAGGGAAATCCCAGCTCCTGCGCAGGAGGATGCTGCAGGGGGTCTGTACACACCTGTACTCACTCACCTGTACACAACCATGCATAGATACCTGTACACACACACCTGTACACACCTGTACACACCTGTACACACACACCTATACAGACCTGTACTCACTCAGCTGTACACATCCATGCATAGATACCTGTACACACACACCTGTACACACCTGTACACACCTGTACTCACTCACCTGTACACATCCATGCATAGATACCTGTACACACACACACCTGTACACACCTGTACAAACCTGTACTCACACACCTGCACTCACCTGTACACACTCACCTGTACACACCTGTACACACTCACCTGTGCACATCTGTACACACACCTCTGTACACATTCACCTGTGCACACTCACCTGTACTCACCTGTACACATTCACCTGTACACATCTGTACACACACATCTGTACACACACACCTGTACACACTCACCTATATACACTCACCTGTACTCACCTGTACTCACTCAGCTGTACACATCCATGCATAGATACCTGTACACACACACCTGTACTCACCTGTACACACTCACCTGTGCACATCTGTACACACACACCTGTACTCACCTGTACACACTCACCTGTGCACATCTGTACACACACACCTGTACTCACCTGTACACACTCACCTGTACTCACCCATGCACAAACACCTGCACTCACCTGTACACACTCACCTGTACTCACCCATGCATAGACACCTGTACACATACACATGTACACATACATCTGCATTCACATGTACACNACATACACCTGTACACATACATCTGTATTCACCTGTACACACTCACCTGTACTCACCCATGCATAGACACCTGTACACACCTGTACACACCCACCTGTACACCTGTACACATTCACTTGTAAACACCTGTACATATGCACCTGTACACACCTGCACACACACACCTATAGTCAACTGTACACACCCATGCATAGACACCTGTGCACACCTGTACTCGCCTGTACACACTCACCTGTACTCACCTGTACTCACCTGTACACACT
>VYZP01070239.1:0-14111 GCA_013400635.1 Hypocryptadius cinnamomeus | reverse complement strand
CTTTGAGCCTTCTTTAAAAAACAAAAATAAAGATTTCACTGTCAAAACAGGTTTGACCTGACAGATGAATTGAGTGAGAGATTCCAGAGATGAAGACAGTTCATTGCCCTTCAGCAATCTCTCTCATCTGGGCTGAAACTGAAAGACAGTAGTATATTTAATTACATGTTTTTGTAAAAAAACCCAAAACATAAAATCATCTTTTGTCTCAGTCGCTTCCAAACATAAATAAAGATAAAATAAAATACTACTGTATCCTGATTTGTACATTTTCCATTCCTACCCGCTGCTGTTAAAGCATCTACTACTCTGACTTACATGTTTGGGAAACTTATCTAATATAGTAACAGTAAGGATATCTTTAATATAAAATAAAATAGCTATTTTTTGATGTTTTAAACAACACAGATATGGTACTATAAAATTATAAAATAGATGTTTCTTTATTGTAACTATTATAAAAATGCCTAAGATGTTGGAATACCCATGCATATAAAAGCCCTATTAATTAAACTAAATATAAGAAAAAATTAATGCAATAAATCAATTTAATGAATTAATGATTTAATGACAACATAATGATCATGAGCTAACAGTAGATGCAATCACTTTTCATATGTGGTCTTCTCTATTGATTTTTAAACTATACATGTTCCTGTTTATTAAACTTTTTATTGAGGAGAATTATTTGCTCTTAATGATCACTAATAAAATTTCTGATTTGCCAGGATAGATAGAATCAGCTCAGCTTCTTTAACTGACAGCTCTCAAGGTTCTGTTAAAAATGTATATACATCCATTCAGCATGACACAAAAATTCAACACAGAACATTCCAACTCTGCCAGAAAGGAAGAAAAAGAAAACCTGAGCATTTTCTCAGGCTCACTATTGAGTATCAGTCTGGTATGTACAATTCTGCTTTTTCCGTACCATGACATTAACATTCAAAACCAAAATTAATCAAACAAAACCTTGTATGAGTTCAGGAGTTAGTGGCCCTGGTTTGATTCCGCTATTTTATTAAGAGTTTAAAGGAGTAGTGGAAACATAAATCCCNNNGTTTAAAGAAGTAGTGGAAACATAAATCCCTCTGGTAGAAACTCAGCATATTCCCCTACATTATCCAAACAGCCTACCTGGCTGCTTGAGCAAAGAAAATCCAAGAAATTGGTTTGACTTTTCCCCAGGGAGGAGCAAAATCACAGCAACTTTCCCAGCAATTTTCCAATGTAGATTATGGGAACCTTATAATCTCTGCCAGTGTGTAGTTAGCTGATCCTTTGGTGTTAATCAGCCAAGTGACTTCCTTTAAATTTTCATGCCAGCATTTCCATGCCCCAGCATGGAACAGTTTCAGCAGACTTTAGCAGTCCATCATACCTTTCAATCTTTACAGATAATAGCGAAGAATGTTTTTTCTTTACATTCTAAAAACACATCAAATCTTGGAAGGAGGAAAATAAGTACTTCAAGATAAATGGAAATTTAGGAAAATTAAGAATGACAAAACTATTTTAAAATGTATTTATGAAACATGAAGATTATGTTCTTTACCTTCTAATAGCATCAGATACTTCTGATATTTGAAGTCGAGTTGTACTATACGGTGGCACTCAGTGGTACTAGGTATATCCTTTTCATTACTGTATATCTGCAAAACAGAGCTCATATGTATTATTTCTGAGATCTATAGAAATCTAGCTGTGCAGCATCTACAGAAAAAAAATTTTGCATTAAAAGCTTAGCATTAGAAGAGATTACCCATGTATTTAAACACTATTTCTTGTACAGGTTCATTAAACTGCAGTTAACATTACCCTAAAGAAAATTCACAGTTCTACTTTATTCTGTCATCCCAAGTGGTTGGGTATTTGTATAAGATTGAGAGTAGTTCTGACAAGCACAAAACTGAATAATATTAATTCCACAGCACTTAATCTCAGAATTTATTTATATTGCCTTAAGTCACTACCTATATGTTATCTTGGGTTACCTTTTTTCATAAAAGTCTGGTTTTCATTTTTCAAGTGCTACTTTTGTATTTTTAATAGATATTCTTTGAGGTCTACAGGAAGGTTCCTGGTACTTGGCTTTGCTGACTAATGAAACATAAATAGAAAATGTCAAAAATAGCAACTAAATGGTTTTGATATGTTGATAATTATGCCAAAATAATTTGTTTCTAATTGTCTTCAGTGTAACCAGTATTAATGTTCTGATTTATTACATCCATAATTTTTTTTACTATGATTTCTAGAGTTATTTTGGCTTTGCAAAAGTGAGAAAGTAACTGCATCTCTTATGCCTATATTCTCATATTTCAGTCACTGTGTAAAATTATTGACTGCAGGTAGCATGCATAGATCGCACTAAGAAATTTCAAACTATTTTTGGTACATTTAAAAAAAAATAAATAATTTCATACAAAACTACAATTTGTTCTTTTAATTTCAAAGAAGAAGCCATTAACAACAAGTTACTGCTCCTTTCAAAATGCAGGTAATGTATGGACTACATAATATTTTTACATGCTACTCAGTTGGAAGGACAACAAAGCCAGCATGTTCCCAAATTCTCATTGTAGCCCTACGTACCACTAACCCCACTAAGGGGTTATTCCTCTTCTGGGTTCCAGTTCCCACTTCTGAAACTATTTCAGTTATCACACAATAGTAAACATCAGAACTAAATAGTATACATCAGGATTGTAAACAATCCTTGCAACTTCCTTTTACTTTAAGAAAAGCCTGGATGTGGCACTCAGTGCCACGGTCTGGTTGCCAAGGTGGTGTTAGGTCATAGGTTGGACTCGATCTCAAAAGTCTTTTCCAGTCTGATTGATTCTGTGACTCCCTGATACTGCAAGGCTCACTGTGACTAGATTTAGACTGGTCAGATTTTAGCAGTGCAAGAATTGCACCAGGCCAAGATTTAGATTTAATGTCCCAGTGGGTTACAAGTAGCCAAACTTTTGTAATATCAGTGCAGTGATATTTCTAATATTATGATTAACGCATATGGTACTGTCATATATACTAGCAGAAAACAAGAGTGAGAAAAAAATGAGAAAAAACCAATTTTGTAATAATAGAAATGATTGATATAAAAATCCCATTGAAGGCAAAATGCAAACTAATTTTCATCATGAAAATGTCTTTATTTTTATAATGTGATCTTTGACATGAAGAGAAATTTTAGAGAACGTAGCTATGAATTTAAGTATGATACAAAAAATAAAAGAAGGATTGTAATAAAAACCTATAAAATATTAAGTGAACCACAGATGGCATTCATCTTAATTCAGGAACAGCAGAATAACCAATAAAATTCCCACATAGATGCAAATAAATGTAACTTTTATTACAAGACAGATATTTTCCATGTAGTTCTTACTGTTTAAAAAACTAATCTCAGTAACATTTAGAGAACAATTATGTTTATGCACAGCTACATTAACTTATTATCTAAAAAATTTATGAGGTAAATCCAGCATAGAAATCAAACTTTGACTGACAACATTAAAGGAAACATTCCTTTGTAAGAAGTACTTAGCTCCCTCCATTATCACCCAGCTCTCCCCAGGTGAGAGAAAGGTGGATTTCAGGTTCAGGTACTCTGTGGCTTCATCGCTCTTCACTGAAGTGCATGTTGTGGGTGTGAAACCAATTAAGCTAAGAAAAGATTAGGAACTCAGGACTCCCATTTTCCAGTTAAGGCCTTAGACAGCTAAATAGTTTATGAAAATACTTCTCTATTCTCTTTGGGCCTTTTCCCTCTGTCTAAAATAGGAGAGTGGTCCAGCTGCCTGTACACAAATGGTAATGGGACACAGACTCAAACAAAGTATTACACCATGAATCTCCATTTCTCCAAGGTGACTATTTCAAGGTTTCATGCCAGCACCTTACTGTAAGTGGCAATATTTCTAATATACTCCTTTTATTAGTATATTCTCTAGATGGTTTATGCAACATCCCATGATGTAAGCTCCATTATGCAAAGCCCAGAAAATTCCTTACACATCCTTCTCCAGCAATAATTGCACTGATTGCAGCAGATAGTCCTGCACTACAAAAAAAGGCAGTTCTAGTAAAACTGTGATGAACACTGTCTAATCCATTTAACCAAGCCTATTCTGAATGTAAAGAAGACTCAGCCAGCAGAGTTAAGAAGGTAACTAGTTCAGGAGCACAAACCAGCAAGAGGAGCAGGCTGGAAGCAGCAGCCTCTTCATTGCCATTGCTACAGAGAAAGACGAATGCTCTGGCCTAGGTGTGTTACAGAGTCTAAGCCAGGTCCAGACAAGTTCACTGGCCATGTCCCAGCTCCATGTCACCGTGTCACCATAGGACCCAGACACATGTAATCTGAAAAATACATGTGCACCTTGCCCTGGTTGCCTTACGAAAGGGGACTGGACAGGCTTGGTTTAGGGGGCACCCAGCTGATCAATGCACACAACATATCCACTATTTAAATGCAGCATCCCAAATGTAACCCTTCAAAATGAGCAAAGAAACTGCAATGAATAATTTTTAATTTAATTCCAATATGGGGCTTCCAAATAGATTTGAATTCTTGCTTTTCTTCCTGGTGTCTAAATGTCTGAGTTTATGCCAGAGGTCTTTTCTATAAATCTCATGATATCTGTAGGAAATCAGGAGACCAGAAATCTAGAAACTGGATCAGTGTATTTTACCCATGACTTCCTTACAATCTCAACAAGAAATTTGAAAGTGAAATAGTCTTTTCCTTTAGCCTGAAATATCCCCAATGAATGAAATAATTTTTTTTTCATCTTCTAAACATGAATATTAAATCACTTACTTTTCTAGTGCAGGTCAGAGAAGTAATAAATTCAACATGAGAAAACTAAGCACTATGAAAATTTGGTGATGAGGATAAATGCAAAAATAATTTGAAAAATGCACTCAGTTATTATATATATATTATATATATTTATATATTTATTTTATATATATTATATATATTTTATATATAATATGAAAAATACACTCAGATTTAAAGCATGTAGGTATATTTTCATAACTGTCTACATCTTGTTTACTTAAAATGCAAATAATTATATCCACATAATGTGAATTCAAGCATAAATTACAACAGATTCATTATGTCACCAGCTATTTTTTGCAATATTTCATAGCTCTGACAATGTATTTTTCATAAAATACCTGAAACATACCCTAGCCACATCTTTTAAATGTATATTTAAAATTCATTTTTTAGCTATGTCTCACCTTTTTTAACTTAGGTCCTCAGGAAATTGCATATAATAATCCTAAAGAGGAAACTATAAATAATTCAAATTAAAATTATAACTAATTTCTGGAACACTCTCCTCTTTTAGTAATTATAAGTAATTGTAAAATGGATCAAGACTAGCCCAGGGGAGAAAGACTTGGGAGTGTTTGTGGACAAAAACTCAACATGACCTGGCAAGACACGCTTGCAGCCCAGAAGGCCAGTTGTATCCTGGGCTGCATCCAGAGCACTGTGGGCAGCAGGTGAGGGAGGGGATTCTGCTCCTCTGCTCAGCTCTGCTCTGCTCTGCTCTGCTCTGCTGAGACCCCACCTGCAGTGCTGCATCCAGCCATGGGGTCCCCAGCACAGGAAGGACATGGACCTGTTGGAGTGAGTCTGGAGGAGAGACAGTTGATCACAAGGCTGGAGCACTTCTCGTAAGAAGATGGGCTGAAAGAATTGGGGCTGCTCAGCCCAGAGAGGAGAGGGCTTGGGGAAAGTTTAGATCACCTTCGAACACCCAAAGAGACTACAAGAGAGCTGGACAGGGACTTTTTACAGGGTCTGTAGTGATAGAACAAGGGGAAATGGCCTTTAAGTGAAAGAGAGTAGATGTAGGAAGGGAGGGTAGATGAGGAAGAAATTCTTTACTGTGAGGGTAGTGAGGCACAGGAAAAGAGAAGTTGTGGGCTCTCCGTCCTTGAAAGTGCTCAAGGTCAGACTGAGCAATCTGTTCTAGTGGAAGATGTCCCTGCCCACATCAGGGCCTTGGAACCAAATTATTTTTAGGGTCCCTTCCAACCAAAATTGTTCTATGATTCTGTGATTCTAATTTGATAATTTTGAATGAAAAGTATTACAATGAAGGTCCATTCTCTTTTTTACTAATTTTAAATAAAAGTAGCAATGCTAATAAACTCTTCCCTCTAATGCCTGAAGAGGCTACCTAGAACAGAGGCTAGACAGTTTTAAAGAAATAAAGTAGATATTTATTAAAAAGGCCTTCAAAGGATACACCTTGGGCAGCACTAGAGCCTGGCCAGGGCTACAACCAAGATGGATGACAGGCCACGAATTTTCACACTTGTATAAGTTTTGGTCCATATACATATTTGGTTAATTGTCCAATTGCAGCTTCAGGTTATGAAGCCCCATCCTCCCAGTTTGCTCTCCTCGATTCTCTGTTGTTTGCACTTTTTGGGCCTGAAGCTGCAATGGTGTCCTTCGTTCTTGGGCTGGAAAAGGATTGTTTTGCATAACTAAAGTGTGAGGAGAACTTGTTAACCTTATATGAAGTTCAGAGTCACACACTAATGCAGTACAGAATCTGGAATATGAAAGCTATAACTTAAGGCATCAGTTCCACCTACTAAAGAGATTCAATCAGGTGAAAGCATTTATAACATCATAAGCTATTAAATTAACATAGAACTTAAATTTTAGATGCATTTTAATGGTTTCCCTTCTATATAAGCTATTCCCCCGCCGCAAATGGCATGTACCAAATAACTTCTAAGTGATTGGTTTATTAAGTTAAAAAACAGACCTTCAATTAGAACACTAAATCCTTCTTATTTAAATCTGAGTTATACTTGAGCATTGTAAAGTCGATGCAGTTTCTACAGGCAGCTGCACATATTTTTTCTCATTTTTTACCATATACCATAATTTTTTTAAGTAAAGGTTCTCCCACAAAACAACCAGCATAATTTTACCCAATAGTGGCAATATAATACATGTCATCATGAAGAAACTATTGCCTTTTACAGTCAAATTTTGAAGAAATCATAAAAATTTCAATTAAATCAGCAGGATGTCTTCTGAAGTACATAGACACTGCTGTGAAACATTTTCTTAAGGTATTTAGACATTGGCAAATGGTGTGAAACCATCAAGTTGCTTGATTTAGAACCCTGAAAGACTTCCAGGTGGTAGTAATTTCTGCCTACCATAAGTCTTGTCCAAATCCACATTCCTTATGTACAAGTAAGAGGCTGAAGTGCTACATAGCAAACTGCTTTGAATTATCAATATTCAATAATTATGTGAATTCATCTCATAAACTCATCAACTAGACATCAGTTTTAAAACACACTCAAATCATACTTGACACAGTCAAATAGAATACTGTTATAATAAAAATCAAGTTATTTATGCATCTGTTCTAAACCCAGAGGAATAAAATTATCTCATTAATTGTTTTAAATCGAACTCTAAGCAATGTAAATCATAATGGTTCTTATTTATTCAATAAAGCACTAACAAATAGATAATTATATTTGTGCAGTCCGTTTTTAATACCACAGGTATCTGTGTTTAATTTTTTTAGTTCTCATTTTTTCTGTGAAATTAATTTTTTGGGAATTTGTTCTAGGAAGAACATATGATATTTTATTAATATCATGAATTGCTGATAGAGGTACATCAAGAAAGACTGGGAAGATTCATAGATAAATGAACACCTATTTTGTAATTTTTCAATTAATTCAAACAGTTCATAAATTTAGAAATTTATTTGTTAGATTATACACTATTTGCAATATGGCCAGTTGCAATATAGATAAACAAGTACTGTAAAAACAAACTTGACTTTCCAAAGAAAAAATATTAGGAGAGCTAAAAAGAATTATTACTCATGAATGGAAAGTTTAGTAGGCTGAGCAAAAATGCCAAACACATCAAATGAAAAATGCAATCAAACTATTAAGTAAAACATATGCCAATCCACAAAGATATCTGCTCTCAGGAGCTGTGAAAACAGTTACAATATTGTGCCAAATCACACTACAGAAGCAACGACACCTCATGCAGGTAATAAAAATAACATTGCAAAAGGTAAAAGCATGTTGCTGCTCATAAAATAAAAATACTGCATGGAAAATGCTTTCAAACAGAAAGGTATTGGTAAGTCGGAATATGAGTTCATCAATACATCATAATCGTAAGTCTTAATCTTTTCAGAAATTATTATAATAGACTATATCAATAATAAATATTATATCCAAACTAAATGCTTTTGAAAAACAATTAGATAGCCCAGCTTGAAAATTCCTCTGTAATGACCCACCAAAACCACATCTAAGTACAACCCTGTCTGATCCAAGAAATCTGATGTCTTTATTAGATTCATTCCTGTTTGACTGGTATCACATATTTTTCTTCATTTGGACTCCCAAACTGGATCTATCACCATTGGCAGTCCAATGCACAGTCTGTGAAAGTGGATCCTTCAGTCTGTCTCCAAATCTGTTTTAGCTCGCACCACGAGTGTATGTGTAGATATCCAAAATGGGTATGCAATATGACAGCAAGGACAGAGACCACAAGAAAACTTATAAAATGAGGAAGCTGAGTAAAATAACCATCAGATCAATTCTGACTAATAAAAAAGTCCAGATTCAATAAATAATGTAGCATGACAGGCAGACAAGTTAATGACTGTGTCATAAGAAATGCTATGAACCTTGACTATTTAGATTGAATGCTACCATTTGTAAGGATGCATCTAATCACAGAAGATCCATCTTCTTTCAGCTCTCAGAGCCATCAAACATCCCAGCTATGATAGGAATAGAGCTGAGATTTCTGTGTTGAAACCAGGTCATATAATAAAACTTCTAAAAAAGTCACTGTCTTCAAAGGTAGGGCAAGTTTCTGTTGATTCTAATGGCTGCAATGTGGGATTAAAGAGCTGTAGTATACTTTGTAAGGATTCTCAGTGCTTGCTTTAACTACCAAGTTCTCTTTCAGTGTAGAGAGTTAAAGGGAAACATCTAACAGAAACATTATGAGAATAAGCCTCTTGAAAGCCCACATGCATAAGCTAATTTCTCTTAAGAAGACATTGTTTTGAAAATCGTGCAGATTTCTAAAATACAAAATGGGTGTCCAAGTTTGATCTCTCCATAGCCAGCAAGTAACTGTTGTACAACGTGCTTCCTGCAAAATCAGTTCTAGAAACTTCCTCCAGAACAAGGTCTTTTTGATCTACTCATCTGGTGGACTTGCAGTAGTCTGGAGTCCATCTATGGGAGACAAAAATACCACTATAAGAGGCAAAGAGGATTTTGAAAGTGTAAAATGTTTGTAACAGGTTGTTTTGGCTCAGAAGATCACTGAAGAAATTCCAGAAGTTTCCTACAATCACAAACTGGTTTCAGCTGCCTAACCACTGTGCCTTAGTGCACTTTCAGGTACCTGTGGAATCTGAGCCACAGAAGTGGTGGGCTGCATGACTTCTGGAGCCTCGTGCCACTTTGGACCAGCAGCTGGAAGTTAGGTAGCAAAAACCAGAGGATTTCAACCAGCAAGGGATGTCTATACGAATCTCATCTCAGATGTCCATACTGTCAGCAATAACAAACAGTTCTGATAAAATATTGAAGATGTGGAAAGATGTCTCAGTAGCAAAGAAATAAATACGAAAGTTTTACACAGTAGAAAACACAGGAAAACAGCTTGATGCAGCCAGCTGACTGAGGTAAACTGAAAGGGAAGTATATGTTATGCCTCTTTTATGGTAGCATTAACCCCAAGAACCGGAGAAATGCTTTGCGAACGTTCAAACATCATTCTCCAATGCCTGCGTACAAGGAAATTATGACAAGAAAAGTGAAGGCTTTAAAACTGTTTCCATCTAAGAGGGAATGGTGGATGGCTGACAAAAGGCACCTTGAGGAAATGTTTTAGCTTGACCACAAACTCAACGTGAGCCACAGAAAATATCACTGTGACCCAGCTGTGATGTTAAAAATAAATGATGGGAGCTGACGTGCTTCTTTTTTACACTATGTGTGTAACATATGGAAGAGATGAAGAAGAAATATGTCTCCACAGCTAAAAGCTCCAAAAATTTCACTTATGTACTTTCTCTTAAAAGAGAAATAAACTGAGACATACAGAAGTTAGTGTAGCACAAGCATTGGTGGTTTTTTCAATGTTTCACAAAACTGTGGTTCGAAAAACAGAAAGGAATATGTTAGCAGGGTAGTAAAAATCAAGTTCCTAACTAAAGAATTAATCTAACAGGCAAGCCTACTCAGCCTATAAGGTCTTCAATGGCAGGTTCTGTGGAAAGAGAGAGGGGGCACCATATTTGAAGAATAAAACATGCTGAAATTGTAAAAGAGTCTCTGCAAATGGGAAAGTAAAATTTTCTGTGATAGTGTACTGGTTTATAATCTGCAGATCTGACCTCTTGAAATACTGTTATCAATATGGAAGCAAAAAACCTAATAATTTCTCAAGAAACATAGGCCCTGAGAGATATATGGCAAAATAACGTAACAAATTTCAGTGTAATGTTATTTTTTATTTGTAGCTTTTAGGAACATTGCTGCTGCCAGACAAACACTTTCAACATGCTGATAGATCTGAGCAAAACAGTTGCTTAGAAAAACTGAATCATTAAGGCATGCTGAAGTTAGAATAAGTGAGAATAACATCTCTTGTCCTCCCTTCAAGATTTTTGTATTATAAAGGTATTCCCAAAGACTCTCTAAAGTGTAAAGACTCTGATAATTTAATAATTAGAGGAAGGACACTCTACTTTATTTCTCTAGTGTTTCACCACAAGCTCACCAAATGGCTTACTCTACTTTTTATTTACAAACTGAACAAGATCAAAACCAAAAAATAACAAGGAATAACAATTGATTCAAGGAGAAAGCTGGCTGAACTTAAATTATCTACCTATTCAAACATAATTTTAAATTTCAACAGTTCATTGTAAATCCTAGTGTATTTTATCAAATTTTTAAACTCATTAAAAAAATATGGGATCATATCCTTAATCCGTGTCTGACATAACAGATGAGTCAACAGTGAAATACATTGTCCTCCAGACTTCAGCTGCATTCTCTTTGTGTTATTCAACAAAGTTATCATGATTCCAAACAGAAGCAAGGTAAGTTCATCAAAACAGTTAGCAAGACAGTAGTTTTGTGCATTGCAGTCCATATTAGGTGTTGTGTCCAGTTCTGGGCTCCTCAGTCCAGCAGAGGTGAGGGCTTACTGGAGCAAGGCCACAAAGATAAGGAAGGCCTTGGAGCATATACTGGATTATGAGGAGAAACCAGGATACCTGCTGCATGTGGAGATGGAAAGGCTCAGGGGGATCTTACCAATGTGTATAAATTCCTGACAGAGTGAGTAAATAAACACACTCTTTGTGGTAGTGTCTGGCTACAGGACAATGGGTACAAACTGAAAGATGGGAAATTTCACTTAAGCATAAGAAAAAACCTTTTTTACAATGAGGTTGGTCAAGCTCTGGTACTAGTTGCCCAGGGAGATTGCAACCTCTCCATGTTTGGAGATATTCAGAACCTGACTGAGTATAGTACTGGGCAACCTGCTCTTGTTGACCTGTCTGTGAACAGAGGTTTGGATGACCCTTATAACTGCCCTACATTTTTAACAGCTCTGATTTTATGTGATTTTGTATCAATGACAAATTCTCAGAATTCATTTCTTCTTTCTTTCCCTTTCAACACACACTGTTCTCCCAAATACAGACTAAACTAAATCAACAGAAAAATACTTGGATTTTTTTTGTACTCTGTGTGAGATACTACAATCTCCTTTCCAAAGGCTGGGTTTTCTAGTTAAAAAAATAAATAGTTATGATAAGTCACCTTCCTCAGCCCCTAGCATTACATATCCATTTGCCTTGAAACTCCTCTTCCTATTACTTCCTTCTGCCTATTACTTCCCATTACTTCCTTGAAACTCCTCTTCTTCCCACAAGTGTAAATTTCTTTTGGACTTTGAAGATTATCTATAACTCACAACCCATTCAAACATTAAAATACTTCCTTCTCTCTCTTACATCACTAATGACACTAATTTTAATACCTAATTTTCAGATATTTTTCATTAATTTTCATTCATTAAATCTTTTCTCTTTTTTGATGTTGAAGGTCAACTGAGAAGAACATATGTAAAAAGTAACTGATCTTCTACTATGAGTCTAGCATTTTTGAAAGCAGATTTCCTTTTCTTATAATATGAAGAAGGGATTGAACAGAAAACAGCATTTATAAATTGACAGCTGAAAAATACCTATTTTTAAAAGGGATTTTGTAATCTAGGCTTAAGTCAGCCATTTCACTCTGACAGTGCTGCAAACCTGCTCTAAATTGCTTTAGGTACCTTCTGTCATTTTCCATGACAGAGTAATTTCTAATAAATTGTCTATGTATACCAAAAATAAAGCTGAAGCATCTTATGTGTAAAATAAGGAATCTAACTCTATTTAGATGTCATTAAAAGTAATTAATAATTTACCAATTTTCTATACTATTGTGATCTAAATCCTTTATATCGAGAAGGTCTTTTCCCTAATTTTCTTTTTTTGTTTTAATATGGAGTATTGTAATGTACTTTGTTGTTTTAAAACCAAGAAGATGTATTTTAATGATCTGTTTATCTTGCAAATTGTAAAATACAACTTTCTGTGTAGGTAAATACTATGTCAAGAAAAACGCTTTCCAGGAACATGTGTTCCTTTTTTTTCTTTTTTTCTTTTTTTTTTCCAATAAATAAATAAAGCTGCCTGGGGCAAGTCCTAGCACTCCTACCACAGTGTGTCAAGTTCCAGCCAAGAGCAAATATTTATGTCTGCATGCCACATTAAAACATCTTGAAGCAATAAAGCTGCATTCAGAAGACATTTGGAGCCATCTAGTGGAACTGAAGTCAGACAAAACCTGGGGATCGTGGACATGAAATGCAGTCAGATTGGCAAAAAAGAGAGAGACATGCTTCATTTTTAGCAGCTTTTTTTTGAAATACATTATGAAACTTTAAACAACTGTTACTTTCAATTTTAAGAAAAAAATAGCTTTAAAAAGAACTTAAAATTAACATGAAAGCTCAAACCTGCAGGATGGTCTGAGGATTGATGTAGAAACATCATCCCCAGAAATATTTAAATCCAGAGTAACTAGGAAAGTGTACTGCATAGTGTAAGGCATGTCAGCTACAGAAATTAACTAAAATACCTAAAATTTTCTTTATCTTCAAATTCTGGTGTTTAATTTGACAGTGGTAGCTATACAGTGGTCAAGATTTATTAAATTTCGTAATTGCATACTTCCTTTCCTTGAAGAAGCAATTCACATCACATGTCAGACATATTCTTCAACTTATACTCTTTAAATTGGCTCTCGATTTTAACATTGGAATCATGTGTTATTGCTTGATTACAGAAATGTTAAATCTTTCAATGTTAGCCTTATGGCAAAATTTCCTGCATCACATCTGCACTCAGAGAGTTACCTCGGCTTTGTATTTATTTCTGTGTACAATTTAAACATTACTTGCTTTAGTGCACAAACCTTTCTATAGAGTTTATCATGATTATTTCAGCTATCTCATTAATAGATTTTCATATATGGTCATACAAATTTTGGGAGTTATCAATGTACCCATGTGCAGAGAGAATACACTCCATCATCAGTGCTGTCTTCAAGGATGGAATAAATGCTACAGTTTTCAGAGTCCAAGTCTGTTGTTTTACAGTTAACGATTAGAACATGTTTGGTCTTCCTTTACATAATAGACAAGTTTTTAGGTAGAGATAATAGAATAGGTCATCAAAACCACATTAGTTATAGAATGATACTGCAAAATCTGCAGAGATTCTTCATCTCTCTGTATTTGTAACTTCCTAGAGTTACATAAATGTACACAATTGTCACAATAATGGCTTGAATTATTAGGAGCTAAGTTGAAATCAAATTAGATATTAAATAAGCAACTTTTATAAACTTCTACTAATAGTCCTTTCCCTGGTTAGTTGATGAGCATTTTGAATGCTCATCACTTTAAATAATAGTTTCTCCAT
>VYZP01070238.1:262-15997 GCA_013400635.1 Hypocryptadius cinnamomeus | reverse complement strand
ATTTGAACCTCTACTATAGTCTTCTGTCAGCACTGCCTTACTGCATGAGCTTTTCCTAATGCTCCAGTCCCCTCAGTAGATGGCTTATGTGAGAGAGCTACCTTGAATGCTTTTCTAGACGTGTGAAGTGTTATTGCCTAGTTGGAGCAAAATAGGTTAAAATATCTGTGCCATTAAAATAGTGCCTGTAACCAAGTAAAAAGATTTCCTGGCCCTCATCTTTCTATCTGTTATAGCTATTTGACTTACTGGAATGAGGCATGTAAGCTTTGACCGTAGACTGACATTCATGCAATCTCTTGCACGTTTCACGTTTATTGGGTGGTACCATGTTGGACTAAGTCATACCTTTGCTCTCTTTCTTCCTTCTCCTGCCCCCCTCACTCCAGGTCTCTCAGCCAGGGCAGTGCCAACGCAGCCGTTCTGGATGTTGCACAAGCAGGGGGGCATAAAAAGCGGGTCCGTCGCAGCTCCTTTCTTAATGCTAAAAAGCTCTATGAAGATGCTCAGATGGCACGGAAAGTGAAGCAGTATCTCTCAAACTTGGATCTGGAAATGGATGAAGAGAGCCTCCAGACACTCTCTCTGCAGTGTGAGCCAGCCACAAACACATGTGAGCATTGTCATTTGTTGTGGATTTCAGGAAAGCTGTTCAATATAACTCTGTTTCTAGTCCAGTGAATCAAATGGGAACAGTAACTGGACAATAAAGTTGAAAATTATTTATCTAGTCACTTTCAAGTACTAAATATCTATGAATCCTAAGGAAATAATCTTGTGAATTAGCAAGATGGAGACATAGTATTTATATAAGTGATAAGGCTTTACGATGATGTCACAATGAAGTGCACAATGGCTTTTTAGATTTGTCTGTACAGAGGGTATAGAGGAATCAAAAGTTCTTCTATATTTCTGATATACTGAGGTTATTAGTGTGAACAGTGATATGCTTATTCTGAGGGAGTAGGGGATTTTCTTATGTCCACGTGTTTCAGAGATACCTGGAGGGCTGTACCTGGGGCAGCAGAGGGGAAACTTATCCTGGATATCCATTTAGTTTTGATTTTAAGAAATGTTGTATCTTGTGCCCTTCCCATCCTGCAGGGTAGCAAAAAAAAAAAGTAATTATATGTCTGCTCTGAATCAGTTGTAGTCCGTATGATAGCCCAGCATAACTTCTGGTCATGTTTTTTTGTAACTGGTAATTTATCAGAGCTTTATTTTGAGAAAGAAAACATTCGTTGATAATGTACATCTTTTAAAAGGAGTTACATCTCCCTCTCTTTTCATGTTCATCTTTTCTATCTAAAGATATCATGCTGTATTAATTGGATGGGTATTTGAGCACCTTTTAATTGTTAATCAGAGGCTTTGCACTGCTCAGACTAAAACACCACCGTGTCCTTGGCTACTAGTCATTCAGTGTTTTGTCCCCTTTCTTGCAAAGTGCCGAAGAACACAGGAGACAAGCGATCTGGGAAATCTGAAACGTCACCAGTGGCTCCCCGGGCAGGCATCCAGCAGAAAGTGCAGCAGCAGCATAAAGTAAACCAAGCACTGCAGGTCCCAGCTGTGTCTCTTTATCCCTCTCGCAAGAAGGTGCCAGTCAAAGACCTGCCACCATTCGGTAGGTGGAACAAGGGAGAAATTGGTTTAATTTTCTGAAGTTTGTTTGCCTGTGTTGGGAAGACATTTTTAATCAAATAAGGTTCAGACTTTCATTTCTGGTGGTATGATACGCAGGTTATACCTGTTCATGCAGTGTATAGGCATTGTTCTCTCCTCTAGAAATGGAAAGAAAGAAATCTAGGGAAAGAATCCTGTCAATTTAATCAGTGTAAGTATTTACCTATTACTAGCAGCTGGGAAGAAGAAATGTTTATCACTGTTTGCCTTGGGATCTTGCCTTAACTTCTTTAGAGGAACTGGGAACCTGGAGTTCTTGAGATGCCTCAGAAGTTTTGGTGTCTCTTCACAAGTTAGATTTTTAAGGTGAAATTGAGGCCTGCTCGAACTGGCAGTCCTGTTGGAAATGTGTGTCTGAACTTTCACATTGACAATTGTCCCTTTGGCCTCTACTCCCTTCTGCTTTTTTATTATTGTTACGCAGTTGCTGTTGCTACCTCTGTATTCTACAGAAAAGCACCAGACTATAGGAACTTCTTCTACCCTGATTTCCAAATCTGTCTCCCAACATGTGTATAAAACATATATGCACTATTAATGAACTCTTTAAATCACAAGTATGGTAATACTTGTAATACTGTTCCCATAATCCCTAGGAAGTATATGTAGCATAACTAGCCCTTCCTTTTTCATGGTGGTTATTGCACAAGAGCTTAATTCTGATTTCATTCTTTATTGGTTTTCCTCATGCGCTGCTTAGGCTGAGACAAAGCATTAGAAGCAGCAAAATGAGCAAGAAACAATTCAATATTCATCTAGATCTTGTTGATTTTACCATTAAATTTTAATTCTGAAAGGACTTTGATGCTTCATAGACTGCAATTTTTTGCTCATAGTGGCAAAGTTTCTGAAAACCAACTAAGTTATGATGATCAGGCAGCTGTGAATTATTGATAGCAGGATTGTGATCCAACACATCAAAGATAAAAGTCCACGAATGCTTGGAAATAACCTCTACCACAAGCACTGGAAAAACTGTCAGAGAAACTCTGTCTTCACTTATAAGGCTGTCCCAGGGTGGATCTTTGAGGGGAGGGGAAGAGAAAGATGAATAAATGTGGTCTGGGAAAAGCAATTCCTGATGCCCTAGATCTTTACATCATACATCATCTTCAGGATGTTTTTACTCTGTAGTTTCCCAAAATAAGCTGGTGCAGAGATAGTTCTCAAAAATGAAAGAAAGAAAGGCAGCTGCAGGATGGCCTTGTTTCATAAGCCTAATCCTTATTAATTTTCTTTCCCGCTTCCTTTGACCTTCTAGGCTATGCTGAATAGAAAAGAAACAGGAGAGCAGTTTGAATTCTTACTATATAAATCTTCACTAACCAGTGAGATGGGTGTGTGTCTGTATTTAAGCTAATTTTAGTTCAAGTTCCTCAGTAACCATTCCTATGCACATCCTCAATTATATGTTGAGGCAGTATTCTGCAACATCAAATCTTCACGTTTTCTGTGGCAAAGTGGCCACTTAAGTGGCCAGAATGAAAGACCATCTGCACTAATATGCAGAAATAAAGCACTATATTTTAAATGGGAATATGTTTTAACATTTTGCTTCACTTAAGCTGGTGTCAGGAACTCAGAAATATACAGGAAAAATATGTAGCTTTTTCTTCCTGTGGGGTGTCTGCTCTATAAATGCATTGTGAAACATAAGGATGTATTTATACTGGACTTTACACCTGTCTACTTTAATTCTTACCTAAAGGCATTAACTCCCCACAAGCTTTAAAGAAAATCCTTTCATTATCGGAAGAAGGAAGTTTGGATCGTCACAAGAAACAATCTGAAGACGCTGTCTCAAGTGCATCTTCGCAGCTGTCTTCTCCTCCTACTTCACCACAGAGCTCTCCAAGGAAAGGTAGTAGATGTTCAGTATTTCTTATCCTGTTTCTTGAAGCTCATGGACTTTGGAAGCTTCTGAGAGAGAATTTGGACACTCAATTCTGCTGCTCCTATTTTTGTCACATACGGTCAGCAAGAGGGCAGAAAATGTAGTGCAGAGTGGGATACATGAAAGGTAGCTATAAACCTGGTTTCAAGGGTAGCTGAAAGCCCTCTGGTGATCAAAAGCCAGAAAAGATAGCCTGGTATGATACAGGAGTTGATGCAGCAGGTCACTCTGATTGCAGCTGCTTCTGACAAAAAATATTCCTATGATCAGCATTTCCTGCCTTCAGTGGAAGGATGTACAGGTCGAAACTTAAAATCTTTGTACAGCATTGACCACACTGGTCTATCAGAGGAATTAGTTGCTGTGTCATACATCTGAATGGGATGTGACCTACATGTGACAGAAAGGCTTAAGGTATTTGGAATTCAAATCAGAATATTTAATATTGTAATTTATATTTTATACTACAGAATATTTTAATAGCAGCCTGATTATTTAAACCATGTGTATGAATTTTTGAGGAATGATATTATACATTGGAGCTTTCTTGACCAAGATA
This sequence comes from Hypocryptadius cinnamomeus, assembly GCA_013400635.1. Lineage (NCBI taxonomy): Eukaryota > Metazoa > Chordata > Aves > Passeriformes > Zosteropidae > Hypocryptadius > Hypocryptadius cinnamomeus. The sequence goes on along the minus strand of VYZP01070238.1, from coordinate 11,858 downwards.
TTTTAAAGTAATTTCAGAGTTATTTTTTAAAGTGAATTTAGGACTTTAAAGGGATTTTTAAAAAAAACCTATTTTCTTGTTTGTTTTCATGGTAGTTGTAGTTCTGGCTATGAATTGACAAAATACAGGAGGCATTGTCCTGTAATTCAAACATACTTCCACACTCTGGAAATATGATAGGCTAGATGTTTTTCATGCAACTTCTAAGTTGTTCTCTTTTCAGGATTGCATAAAAGTTCAGTTTAACAGTTACATAAAAGAGCATTATGGTAAAATATACATTGGAACTGAAGTGACTTCTCTTGAAGTGTTACTTACTAAGGTCAGATGGAGGAGGATAATATGTAGAGGATATATCATCTTGAGTCCTTGTAAGCTGTCATCATTATTTCTCCCAAATACTACCTTAGCAAAGAGTGAACTTATATAAATATGGTCAGACCTATGCATTTTTTGAAAAAGGAATTGGAATTCTGTACTTGACTCACAGTGTGAACAGCACTTTATTTTTTCAAAAAGCAAATAATAAACATGATTAAAAAAACCACCCTTGGTTTGATGGTTACATGAAGCTAATGATATGTTCTTTCAGATAAAAATGACAGCATTAATTCCCAGCATTCGTTCTCAGCAAGTGAATTGGGGTAGATCAGTTGAAATAATTCTGCCACTTAGGATTAGAGTGAAAGCAAAATATGAAGACTGTGGTGACTTGTGGATGTGTTTAATGATCTTTAACTTAGCTGGCAGGAACATTCAGCACAATTTGTTTAATACTGAAAGAAAAGCTGAATTTGCTTCTATGACATGATTTGCAGATTTTATCTCAGGCCATGTCAGTGCTACCTACCTCCAAATTTCACCATAATTCCAGTAATATGGAATTTGGAATTAATTAGTGAGCCAAGCATCACAAAGAAAACTTGAAAACCCGCCCCTCTCTCAGCTAAGATATGTAATAAGTAGTCAGCCCAGACATCTGGGCTTCATGTATCTGTTCGTCTCTGAAGTGTAGCTTTGCAGAATACAAAGACTGTATGAGAGAGTCTCTGGGATTACTTTAAGCAGTAATCTCAACCAGAGCATCTCTTTCCTTCCAGTTTTGGAGACAGTGTTTATGCACAGGCAGATTTTGAGAAGTAGTATTTTATAATGTGAATATATGATGATGAATTTGAAACGAATTTAGAAGAGGGAAGGAGAGCAGTTGGTTTGTAAATGAGTAGTACATGTTCCCACAATCCTTCATCTCTGATTAAGATACCAAAGACAGTGTCACACAGTTTTGCTGTGTATCTTTACCTTTTGCAGTGCTGTGTAAATGTAATGGTAGCTTTGTTTTATTGCCAGTTTTTTTTGCAGTATTGCCAGTGTCCTGACAAGAACTGAGCAGGCATCTTGGAGAGTCTGATTAATGCTGTGTTCCCTTTGCAGGCTACACTTTGGCTCCAAGCAGCACTGTGGATAACTTCTCCGATTCTGGTCACAGTGAAATTTCTTCTAGATCTAGTATTGTCAGCAATTCCTCCTTTGACTCTATGCCAGTCCCCCTGCATGATGAGAGGAGACAGAGGCATTCTGTCAGCATTGTGGAGACAAATCTTGGTGTGGGAAGGATTGATAGAAGAATCATGATTGAACCAGATCAATACAGCTTAGGGTAAGAATTTTATTTGTGCTTACTTACGTTATACTTTCATATAGTGTGTATGTGGAGTGTATATTTGTCCATGTAACTTTCCCTGTATCTCTCAAATATTTTTTCTCCTCTGCTTGTAAAAAACTACTACTTCAGTGCTTCATTTTGTGATAATGCTCCATTCCTGCCAAGAAAAGGTTTTGTACTCCTGAGTGAGTGATGAGGTCTAAGCAGCAAGACTTCACCTCAGTAGATGTTACCATCTAGGCATTTCAGTGGCGCCATAGGTTATCCACTTTGTGGCAGACTTGTACCCTAGCCTGCTTTCTCCATGGGAAATTAACTGAATTAGATGAGATATTCAAACAATTATTCAGAGATAAACTGAGAACAGAAATAGCTAGCAATTTTCCAGTCTGCTTCATGGAAAAGTGCATATCTGTCTAACTCCAAAATATTTTACTCCAAATATCTCTTCTAGTCAACAATAATTGGAAGCTAAAATTCACATTACGCTGCTGGTTTTCTAGTAATTTTCTAGGTAATTAACTTCTGTAATGGTGGGGAAGCTAGTGCTGTGAGGAGTTCTCTAAATCTCTAGCAGTGAGCCTTGGTGTGAAAATAATTGGAGCTCTGGCTTCTGTTTAGTCTCCACTTTTTTTTTTTTTTTTGAGCTGTTATTTGGATGCTTCAGTCCTCTGAATGGTTTCTGGGGTTTTAATCCTGCAGGGTCTTTGAATGGCAGACCTGTTCCAAAACTGCTGTACTTCAGCTTTGGGAATCTCAGGCTGTGCAAACTCTTTATTCAGATGGCTTAAATATTTGGAAGAAGAGGGTTCTAGTCTGCATGGGAAGGTGCCCTGGAAGAACAAGTCCCAGGAGCCTGGATATCTGCTAAGCAAAAGTGATACTTTGTTGGTTTTATCTGCTGCTGTGTAGGGGATCATGTCAGGCTCACTTAATCATTGAAAGGCTACAGAAAACATACTAGCTCTATGAAGTAGCACGTGTTTCCAAAAATAAGGTTAAAATACGTTTCCATTTGCAGGAAATGTTGAAAAGTTGCCTCTCACAGTTTCCTAAGCAGAAAAAAAAAATCTGAAATCTAAACCTGAATATCAGCCAGCTCCTGCTAAATTCTGTTTCTAGCTTTTGAAAGCTAGCTTTTTTCTACCATTTGCTCAGCATGGCTGGAAAAGCAGTAGAATAATCTTGTCTGTTTCCCTGTATGTGTGTCTGTGTGGTTTTCCTGTCTTAAAAGGCTGTTGTGAAGTTAAGATTTGACCTTTTGAAATTACACTGCTGAAGTGTAAGGCTTCACCAAGTTATCTGTCCAGTTTTGTTTGTTTGTTTGTCTTTCGTTTTGTTTTATTGAGGATGTACTTGAAAGAAAATTATTATATTCTCAAAATTGAATTAGCCATTCATGCAAACAATAAGTACTATCAAGTGCATCAAAATCTTTCTCCATAGAATCATAGAATGGTTTGGGTGGGAAGTGACCTTTAAAATGTCATGAAGGTTACCTAGTCCAACCCACAGCGTGTTTTGTTTTTCTTTGGTTGTTTCTTTGTGCGTCCTGTTCATGATTTCCAATTCCAACACTGGATTTTTTGTCCCCCTCATCAATGTGTATCCAGCTCATATGCACCGCTGTCAGAGACCAGAGGCCTGTATGCTGGAGCAACTGTACTTTCTTCTCCTAGTACAGAAGAGCTGTCACAGGACCAGGGGGACAGAGCTTCGCTCGACGCAGCTGACAGCGGCCGTGGGAGCTGGACTTCTTGTTCGAGTGGCTCTCATGACAACATCCAGACAATTCAGCACCAGAGGAGCTGGGAGACTCTGCCTTTCGGACACGCTCATTTTGATAGTTCAGGCGACGGGGCAGGACTGTGGGCCTCAGGCGGCCATATGGACCAGCTGATGTTCCCTGACCATGGCACAAAGTATGGCAGGCAAAGTCAAGGTAGGGAGAGCCTTGACCAAGCACAGTCCAGAGCAAGCTGGGCATCTTCCACAGGATACTGGGGAGAGGACTCCGAGGGTGATACAGGTACCATAAAGAGGAGGGGTGGGAAGGATGTTTCGATTGAAGCTGACACCAGCAGCATAACATCTGTACCAGCAGAGGAGACAAAGCCAGCTCCCGTCCCTGCCCACACAGCAGCAGCATCAAGTAGTACAAAGGGGCTTGTTGGTAAGTTAAGTTTTGTTTGCCATGAAGTATTTTAATTCATTTGCTTAAGTTTTCTTATATTGCTCTGCATTTCTTTTGTCTGTTTTTCTTTTAATTTTTAAAACAAAACTGAACATTTTGCAGTCTCTCTTAAATTTTTCCCTTTAACTTAACCTTTATCGCTAGGGAAAATATCATTTATTGTTGATTCTCAGTTCTGGCAGTGCCTTTGTGTTGCAAGAGAGGCTGCCATACATCAAAAAACTAGCTCAACTGCTGGGCAGTATTTTAAAAGGTTGATGTATTTAGATGTCAGTAATAAAATTTGAATTTCTCATCACAGTAAGACTCCATAAGGCTATATTTAGAAGTCTTAGTAAATGTGGCCTGATTTTTACAGAAGTGTTTTACTTTATACCTTTGTATGACTTGTCTGATAATTGTGAATATTCCTCACTTCTGAAAATGGGATCCCTTTGTGCTTAAATACCGACTGAAATGTTTCTTTGGACTGCTGAAACTGAAGAGGTTTCAAAGAAGTTAGAGCTGAAATATATTTCTGTGCATTCAATAATGGAAAGATCAGATAATGTATAAATTAGTATGAAGGTGTCTTTGGCAGAGCTTAACATTTTTATCATATTGTTCCTTCTATGCATCCTAATCCATGGGCCGTCCAGTACCTCTGAATTTTTGCCTCTTTTCTTCCTTTCATTCCCCCTCACTTTGCCTTTTGTCAGGTTAACATGAAGAACTATCTAAAGGCCATTTTTTGCTGACACAGCTGAATGTCTGCCAGATTGAGGTCGTGCTGAGACCACTGTGATAAAACAGCTTTTCCATTTTCTGCCTGAGTATATTGCTTAGCAGTGGCCTTTTGCCTCAAAGCTTGGGTGCAGGTCTAAATCCCTGGGCTGTCAAGAGGAAGAAGGTGTATGGATTCATGCCAATCTCTAATTTTACTCTTTGATACCCTTGGTTTCCTCCAGAATGTGTAACAGGTGTGCTTCTGAACTTGCCTCTCAAGGCAGTGCTTGCCATTACATTTTTAGGGATTTGAAAGAACATGAAAGACACCTGAAAATTCAAACCAACACAATTCCACTACTATTCACCGCTAATAGTAGTGAAGTGCCCTTCACTACTATTAACTGTCCTGCAAATGTAACTCTGTGTATCACTATCCAACAGAGCCCACTGGTTTGCATAGTTCTTTTGCACTTAATAGACATTGATTTCTTGTAGTGTTTCAGTATCATTTTTCTACAATAGAATATTTCTATAGAACTTCTTCTGATTTTCAGAAATCTTTGAATAAAGTTTCTCAGAAACATTTTCATGCTGCTTTGCTCAGTTAAACAGTTTGTCCAAGAAAAATACTTAGACTCTCTTGGAAAATACTTGGTTTTGTTGAAATACCAAGGATTTATTTTTGGTCTATAAAAATTGCATCCAAGTAGCACCAGTCCATTTTAAGCTTGTTCCCCCCTTTCAGTCAAATCATCCTGCCTAATGCAGGGTGGTGTTGTCATCAGCACTTAGGCAAGAATATACAGTGTAGGACTGTAAAGTAAAGTAAAATGCAAAGTAAATTGTCTGTGTCAGTGTTTTTTTCTGCTGTATTTATAAGGTTTGTCATTAAAGTGGTCATGTGTTAAAGGGCTGGGCCCACAATAAGTGTTCAGTATCAAAGTCCCAGCTGACTTCTGTAAGTACTTAACTCTGAAGCAGAGACTCTTGCCTATCTGTTGTGTATCCTTGCAGATGCTTAGAATTCTTAACTGATTTTTTTTCCCCTTAAAGTTCTCTCCAAGAGGGCTTCTCAGTATGTCCTGAGTTAAGCCTTGTTTAGGTAAACAGTTACATCTCAGTGAGATCCACAGGCTAGGTGGTGGTCTTTCCATCTCCTGGATAAAATCATGTTTGGTCATTGTTCTTATGGGAATACTTTCAATTTTGATTTTGCAGAGAATAGAACTGTAGGGGTTGCAGACAGCAGTGCATGCAAATACTATAATGATGAAGCCCACTTCTCTTCCTGACCTCTTGGAGTTGTAGCTTATGCCTCATTAAGTAGTAAGATTTGTAGGAAGAAAATAATGTATCAGATGTATTTCTTGTTTCCCCTCCAAGATGCTAAAAACAAAAGAGATGAGCTCTTGGATGCAAGTTTTTATAGACTAAAAACTTCATCCATCTTCAGAATCAAGTTAATCATGCATGTGGAGAGATGCCAAAATTCCTGATGTTTACTATTTCTGTGGACTCCTGAGTCTTCCGTGTTGCTTTGATCACTGTACATTTTATTGTATACAATTGATGGAACAGTTTCAGTTGGGAAGTTTGAACAAATTCCCAATGAAATCTTGTGATTTTTGTTAGATTAATGCTTCACTGCTGGAAGAATAGCTATATCCTGTGTATGTTGTATATTCTGTACTTTCTTGACTGATTTATTTTTCACAAGCTCTTTGTCTAGCATATGATAGTTAGCCTTTCTCATTCAGAGTTTATCTTCCTGGGCTGTTGAGTTGGTTGATATTTATTTAGCTTTTAACTGTCTGTTTTCCTTTGAGCATGTTCCTCATCCTGTCTCTAACAATCACCTGTCGTTTTTCCTGCAGCAAGAAAAGAGGGTCGATATCGGGAACCACCTCCAACTCCTCCCGGTTACGTAGGAATACCTATTGCTGAGTTTGCAGAAGGTGGCTCCCATCCAACCAGGAAGCCTCCAGACTACAACGTAGCACTTCAGAGGTCTAGAATGGTGGCACGGACGTGTGACACTCATGGGACAGCAACTCCACAGCAGCAGTCGCACGGCCACTCAACTGGCAGGCCCGTGAACAAACCTCAGTGGCATAAACCAAATGAGGCAGACCCACGTCTTGCTCACTATCCATCTCAAGGGTTTTCCACAGAGGAAGATGGTAAATTGCTAGTTGTTAGATTTTGAGTGTGCTGCATGCGAAATGGGTCAGTGCTGTCACAGACACAGAGCAAATTACACAATTCTTGCCATGATTTGAGCTCTATGTAATTTCAAAACTTGCTATTTGTTAACTTTTTGGAAGGGAAGGAATTCAGTTCATCCTAAATGTAATTTAAAATTTGAAACGTGGGTCCACTGGAATCTCAAACAACCAAACAGTTGGCTTAAGCAGCTTCTCTGCAGGTGCCTATGTTCACCTTGTGCAGCCCTTCCTGCCAAGATTTTCCACATTAACCATGTATTTAATGATCAAAAAAGTATCCTGGTTTACAGAATACTTGCCCATTCACCCCGTAGAGCACTGTTGCTCAGGTTTATTTGGATAGTCGCTCACATTCTACCTGAAGCTCTTTACACTGTGAGCACTGAGTCTTCTACTCTATTTAACATGATGAGCCCACTGCTGTCTCACTACCTTGCTGGTCCTACAGATGTGTCTACATCTTTATGCTTTAGCTCAACTGTGATGTTTTTCCATGGAGAGCGAGTGTAGTTGGATTGCAGCTTTAGGTCCTCAAAATTTAGGCGGCATGGTGCCAATATCACTCACTTGAATGCTTTGTTTTGCTTAATGATAGACTAACATTCCCCTTCTTCCTCTAACTGCTTAGTTACTAAGGTTTTAGGTGCAGGATGAACTTTGCAGTTGAACATGATGGGAAAAAAATGAAGTCAACTGAATTGCCTCAAACTCTGAGAGTTACCATGACAGAGAATTTTAATTGTTTCTACTAACAATGACTAAATTGAAGATATATTATGGGGAAAATGTCAGATGCCTTTCTGAAGCTATTAGTTATCTAGGAGTATCTGTTGTGCTCCTCGGGATGAATAACTGCATCTAGCTCAGTTAAAGCAATTGTCCTTTTTTCTTCAAGATCAAAATTCCAAAGGAATATGTCTCACGAGACCTGAAATGTACTGAAATTTAGATTGTCTTAAAGTATATATACTTGTACAATTAAATGGAGAACACATGAGCACAATACACACAGTTGTTGTATGCACAGCTTGTTTCATTCAGTAGCAGTCTTGTTCTTTATGAACTAAATTCTATTTTCCCTATTATGTTTGCAGAAGATGAACAAGTCTCTGCTGTCTAAGACTTGGGCTTTTCTGGATCCAGAGTGAGCCACCTTAAAGGAGAGCACAAGAAGACGTCCCTAGAATAGGAGCCTTGGAACTATGATTAAAGGATGGTGGACCTATTTGCCTCCTTCCCTGCCTTAAAGCAGCATGGGGCTTCTTCCTCTGCCCCTCCCCCCTCTGTCCCCTCTCCCCTTGCATGTGAAATACTGTGAAGAAATCGCCCTGGCACTTTTCAAACTGTGTTGCTTGAAATGCACAGTGCAGCAATCTCCAAGCTACCACTGTCGCTGTCTGCCACATCACACAGTATCATTCCAAATTCCAAGATCATCACATCAGGATGATTAACTCTGGCTGCACTTCCCAATGCCTGGAAGGGTTTTTTTAAATCTTCCTTTTAGATTTTAATCACAATCCTAGCACTTAGTCTCATTGGGATAATGAGATAAGTTAGTTGTCAAATTACGTTTGGCCTTTAACCTACAAAGAGAAAATTGCTTTGAGATCCTGCAAGGAGGCAGTGCTTATTTGCTTGTTTACAATGCCTTTGTTACAATTTTGTATGTTTGTGTTTGGGAGATCAAATAGTGCATCTGAATAGTAATTACAGTATTATTTCACACCTGTAAGTAGGGTTGCCAGCCTGAGCTCCTGGAAGAATATTGCTATCACATGGCTGAGCAGGGCAGAAGGGAAGGCAGAGGTTGCAGGATGCAGCCTTTCCTTGACTACCTGGCTTTGCTCTTAATGTGCCCCACCCTGGAATCTTCACAAGTTTGTAAATGTTAGTGTTAACAGCATCCTCATCTGGGTCTGATGTAAATGCAGAAACACAGTGCTCACAACTGGTCAGTGATCAAGAGGACACGGTGTGTCTCATACCTGTGCTTTGTGGAGTACAGGATGGCATGCTAAAAAAAGTGTCCCATTGTAATAAGACAGATGGCAACCCCACTGTTAAGTTATATGCTTTTTATTTTTAAACGATATAGTAGTTATATTAAAATAAAAGTTAACTGGATAACACTGCAGTGAAGGCAAGTTGGGATGGCACAGCTCGTGTCAGCTGTTAACACTGATCTAGTAACCTCCATCTATTGACTTTGACATTAGGGGATAATCGAGCCTTTAATTGAAAAAAATAAAAATAACACAGTTAGATTTGCCAGCCTTTGCAATGCAGAAATAGTCACAACTGTTAATGGCTTCATGGAACACTGCATGTGTAGAGAAGGCCAATGTGTAGCAACCACCTGCTCACAGCTGCTATTAACCCTATAATGACTGAAATGACCCTCCCCTCTATTTTTGTGTTGTTTTTGCACAGACTCCGGAGAAGTGAAGGCTGCCAATCCGAGTAGTACTCAAATGTGAGGAACTGCTGGTCTTGGATTTTTTTTTTTTTTCCATTGAACTCAGCTGATCATATTGATCAGTAGATAAACGTAAATAGCTTCAACTTTTAAAGATCAAATTGCAGTGTTTTTTCACTGTATCAAACAAATGTCAGTGCTTTATTTAATTCTCTCTCCAGTAATCATAGCTTTTGTCTATTTGCTTATATATAACATTGTCAATTATGCATTTGTAATTTTACATGTAATATGCATTATTTGCCAGTTTTATTCTCAAGGCTATGGACCTCATGTGCATATAGAAATACAAAATCCTAGCTCTATCACAAGTTGCACAAATGTTATATAAGCATTAAGTAATTGTAGACCATAGGACTGCTAATCTCAGTTCGCTCTGTGATGTCAAGTGCAGAATGTACAATTAACTGGTGATTTCCTCATACTTTTGATACTACTTGTACCTGTATGTCTTTTAGAAAGACATTGGTGGAGTCTGTATCCTTTTGTATTTTTAATACAATAATTGTACATATTGGTTATATTTTTGTTGAAAATGGTAGAAATGTACTATGTTTATGCTTCTACATCCAGTTTGTATGAAGCTGGAAAATAAATAAATATAACATTAATGAAGTCCATATTGATTCTTATGCATTTTACATGTTCCACATACTTGAACAAATTTATGAAAAAATTTTACTTCTCTGTGTATTAATATTAAAGGGACATTGCCAAGTGATGTGGGCAAACCACTGGTGTGGAGTTTTTCTTGATATACAGTTGTGCTGCTGATAATTTTTGAAAACTTTGGTGTGTGTACTGCTGAATGAGAGTGACTGATACTGTGAGCATCCCCAGCAGAAACATTTGAGATGCCAAAAAAGGTATGGACTTAGGTGAATGTAGAATGTAAACAGTTTTAAAGGTAAGATTGTGTTGATTTTATATTCTGAATAGTGTAAAAGTAAGGAATATCTGTTTTAACATTTGGGTAGGGAGAAGTATTGAGTTTTTACCGAACAAAGTATGTCAAATAATGAATATCACCCAATAGCATCCCCAGTAATAAAAGTTGATGTAAATTCAATGTTATATCTGTAGATTTTATTTTTTTCCCGGAGGCTAGATTCTTTATTTCCAATGGTATGCAGAAGAATGGTTTAAAATGGTACTGCTAAAGCCATAAACAGCCATATCCTATCAAGCCTTGAAATGCCTGGCAGGTGGCATTAATAGATGTAAGTCTTCCCTAACATAGCTCTAGAAATGATCCAAACTTAGAATTATAAGAAAGCTAAAAAATCACTGAACATACAGGACTTGTAATCATTGTGTTTTTATTGCTGTAATCTCTAGCACTGTAAGGAAAGAAATTATGGATATTTAGATTTGTGTGTGTAGTGGAACTGCTCTCTGTGAATCTGTGGCTAATACTTGTTGGGTACATTTTAACAAGCTAAAGATTAAAATTTGTTTTTACATTAGTAGAATGAGGACACATTTTTACATATTTTACCTGCAAGATTGTCCTCCAGTAGTAAAGGCACAGTGATAGGGAAATAATTCCTCTTACCAACTTGCGAGGTGTTTGCACACTTGTCAGTTTTTTCTCTGTGCTTGATATATTATTGAATTAGGCAGTGCTCCCTATCCTCCTGTTTATGCCTCCTTCCTGTAATTAGTATTTTTAGATCACATTATGTAGAGACATCCTCAACATAGTATCCGATATAGATAGCTTAATTAGTTATGGACTGAGTGATAAATAACACATCACACTGAAACTTCAATAGAAGTAAAGGCCTTGGTGTGACATCTGAAACAGGTTTGGTATTTGTAGTATGCGTAATATGAATTTTGTACCTATTGAGTGGATGCAGCAAAATGCAGACAAGTAAGCACCAATTGCCGGGGTTTCGTGTTGCATTCACCAAAATGGAACTGAAATCTAAGGATTTTTTTGTGTGTGTTTTGAAGAAATGACATTCAATTTCTTTTCTGTGTTCTTTTACGGCTTCTTTTTTTTTTTACTGAAACTCACTGAGGCAGAGGCTACTCCTTTATGCAGTATATTGCACATTGGAGTCAGCACAAATCTGTAAAAGCTGAAGTATTGAGGGTATTGCTTTAATGGATTCATCTTGGTCATTTAGAGAAGCATGAATGTTTTACATCTGTAAATCTGTGACTCAAATATTTGGTCAAACTAAGGTGAGGAACAGGTTTTGTTTTAAAAAAGAAACAAAACCAAAACCCCTCTATTTTCTTCAAGACTGGTAGGAAGGGCAATAAATTTCCAGGCTGTCTCATATGGATTGTTGCATGGTTGAAACAAAATCAAC
>VYZP01070236.1:61875-81410 GCA_013400635.1 Hypocryptadius cinnamomeus | reverse complement strand
ACAGCATTAAAAGCTTTGCTTAAATGCAAATAAACCAAATCAACTGGCTTTCCTTGGTCAACTAGATGGGTGACCTTGTCATAAAAGAAAATTTAATTGGTTACACGGTATTTTCCCCTTCTGAAACTGTGCTGGCTATGATCAATGACTGTGTGTCTCTCAAATACTTTATTCTTAACTCCCAGAATAATTTTCCATAATTTTACAAGCACTGAAGTGATACTGACAGGCCTGTAATTAACAGGGTCTTTGTTCTTTGCTTTCTTAAAATGGAGAAAATAGTTGCCAGCTTCCAGACAACAGAATCCCAAGAAAAATTAAAAAAAAAAAAAAAAAAAAAAAAAAAAAAAAAAAAAAAAAAAAAAAAAAAAAAAAAAAAGAGATCCTGCTATAACATCATCCAGCTCTTTCAGTACCCTGGGATGAATTGCATTGGGCTTCATTGCTTTAAGCACATCCAGCTGGAGTAGAAAGTTTCAAACAAATTCAGGGTCAGCTGTGAGTCTCCCCACTCCCACAGTCGTACTCTTCCAACACAGAGCTGTGGGAGTCCCAGTGTCAATTATCAAACTTAAAGAGTCCAGGACTTTCTGTCATGTGAATGCTACTGCTCCCTGATCAAGCTGTCAGGGTTTCAGCATCCTTTCACACAATCTGCTGTGCCAGCCCTGTTTGCCCACCCTTGTCTTTTGGTTGCTAGAGCTCCACAGAGGCCTTCATGTGAAGGAGGGGCTTGGACACCACTGCCCCTGGTCTCACTTGCCCAGGTCCTGTCAGCTGCTGCCATGTGAGTTCCAGGCTATCAGAGGGTCTCTCCATTCCCCTGAAGTTTCCTTGGTTCAGGAAACCCAGGAATACACATGCACTAAAGCCCTCTGCTGCCCTTCGTGCTGTCACCAAAACTGCTCACCTCAACACCGAGCACATTATGCGCAGATAATGTGTTAGGTTCACACTAAAATCATCATTAGTAAGACCTCAACTATACTGTAATATCAGCTAGTGTATATTATTTTTTCCTCTGCAGAAACAGTCCAAAGCAATAGCTTTAACTTTGCATAAGAGATTCCATTCGAATATAGTAAATGAATCTCTAAGCTGAATCTCAAAGCTTCAGCACCCAATTAGCTATGCCATTTATCTCATACAAAGTATTGTATTTGCCACTGAAAGGTTTCATAGCACTCCTACATTGTGCTTTTATTTCCCAGCAACAAGAAAAAGAGACAGAGAAAAAAAGTGATTAAACAAGACAAAGCTCACACAACAAAGACTTGTATAACACAACATGGAAAAGTCAAAAGGTACTAAGCAAAGTAAAGGTTTTTTTGCAGACTTTATTTGCTGAATTTGTTAGCCAAATAACAAGTGGTAGAGTTAGTCTAGACACTATGGCTTTGAAGGCAACGATGAAAAGTGAGTGGGTGAAATTACAAGTGTTACCAGAGAAGACAGACAAGACTATTACCTACTACACAGTTTTACTATAACAGCAAATGACTCATAAGTATACTCACCGTGATAAAGTCATGGATTTCCATATCTCTTCTATATTTGTTTGTGTTAGCTCTCTGCGGAACACGAGTTTGCATGCCGGTACTTCCCCGATAGCTATGCTGTGTCGCTTGTACCACATCTCAGAGTTCTGAAATCAGAAAAAACTCTCCTCATTAACTGGTGGCTTTTCAAGTGCTAAAAAGTATAAAACATTTATAGTACAGAATTGCAAGTGTTCTTAAATTCCAGCAATGTACTCAGGATGCAAGGTAAGTATTTGTATTTAAGAGAAATGAAACATTTTCTCAATCTTACACACACATCTTTTCTCAATTCCGTAACTTGTCCAAAGCTGAAATATTATGTGTGTCAGAATAGCCATTAAAGTTCAGGATTCAATGGCCTTTAATCCTATGTTCAGGTACTATTCATGATTAAAATCAGTTCATCTGCCATTTTAAGATTAAACATCTGTTTATGGAAAAGTTACTGGAGAATTATGAGATACCAAATAATTAGAAAAAATAAAATCCTTGGCCAGCATACACTAAAATAACTAAACATTAAGTTCAATAACAGGTTCTATACATAAAGAAAGTAAAAGCAAATCACTACATCTGAAGGCACCCATCAGATCTAGTCCACCATTATAAAAGTGTAAAGTAAAACTGAGAATGCAGAAGACCACTATCCTTTATGCAACCTTCACATCCAAGCTCGATTCTTGAACATTGTCATCAAGTTATCAATGGGACATACATTGCAGCTTGTATCAGCAGCATCCTTTTCAAGACAAAACTCCTAATAACTCCTGTTCTTTGATTTACACTACAGACCAGTGCTAAAGCACATTAAAAGTATTCCTTATAACAAAACCACAAGATGCATTCCTGGAATGCACTTAAATATTCCAAGCACTAATTGTCTGTCATTTCATGGCAGACTAGACTAGAGCTAGTTGGAAACAAATAGCATCCTCTGAAATTAAGGGTCTGGTCTTTCACATCAGTATTTCATGACACAGACCCATGCTCATCAATCCACACACAGCCACTAAGTGCTCAGATTGATGCCAAAGCAATTCAAGATACCACCATTTTCAGCTGTCTACTTAGCATTCCAGCGGAAGCTAGAAAAATTATAAAAGAGGCAGCAGAAAGAAGCTTATAGCTTTGTCTCATGTACAGTCCACTGTATTAATCCAAACTGCCAACAGAAGAGATTTTGAGACATGCCAAACTCTATGCTGTTGCATCTGACTCAGATGCAGACTTTTGCTAATTCTTATCAGCCCAGGATGCTTGGATGGAAATTTTGAGCAAAGTTGGAGGCTGTAATATATTACACCTTCAACAGATACTTGCTCAGTAACTAAAATACTCCATTCCCTTTTCCTGTCTTTGGCACCATCTTTTCTTCTACCTTTGGTACAATCTTTTCTTCTGCCTACTACTAAAGCTCCAAGGACATGTCTTTCCTCTTCAGAAGCTTGCTGTGCATGAAGAGTATACTTGATTTGCACACAATTGGATTGTAAATATTGAGTAACTGTTCATTCAGAACATTTAGATGTCTAGGAAAATGGTAGGAGCTACTTTTCCAAACAGACTATGGTTTATCAAGAAATCTAAGGCCAAACTCCTGCTCTGAAGGACAGTAATAAAGGCAAAAATCATCAAAGAAATCCTGAGTTCACAAATTATGAGAACGCACATATATAAGATACACTGAAGGAAGAGCTTAGAATATACACAACTCCAGAAGCCTAGTCTTTTACTATGTCCAGGTGAACAGAGTTGATACAATTTTGGTTTACTAATAAAAGCAAGTTTTTTCAACAGCTTTACAAAGGGTGGATCAATCCAGATAAGTACGAGGCAGGATGATTTTCCAAGCTTACAAAGGATAACTGAAAATCAGGACCACTTCTCCTCAGCCAAAACATATTCCTTATAAAAAAGGAAATTGAGTCAGTAACAGCCTCATAGCAGCCAGGAAGGTTGTAATAGCTGTATATATTCTGATATTGGAAGTGTCCAAATAAGAGTTACATTTGTCTGGTAATATAATAAATGCCTATTGGAATTTGAGCAAACTGGCATGAAATATGGGAAAATACACCCATGTGGAACTCGGATTACTCAGGACATTGCAATGTGTAGCACAAAGACCACTAAAATATTACTTCTCCAGCAAATTGTAAGAAAAACTTAACTTCACAAAAGTTTAGAATAAAATAATTTCGCATTTAATTTTATAAGCAAGTATTTTGTGACACAGCATAGAGGTCATCAGTTCAGTTTTGCTTTCCAAACACGCTTTTGTCTGGGGAAATAAAACTGGATGCCTTACCATTGCGACAGATTTCACTGGGATGTGTTCCTGAGAAGGGCCAGCCCTTGGTTCATTCCAGTCTGGAAATTTAATTACTTCCTTTCTACATGAAGGTTTCTTTGGATATGACTTCAGTGGTGAGGAAGGAGGAAATCTACAATTAGAGAACATTTTTAAAGTCTCTGAATGCCAATGTAATCCCTATTTACCAATGCAAAACTGTAGTCAGCCTTCACATGCAAAAATACAACAAAAGCTTTGGACATTCACAGCCCAATTTAGTTTGCTGTAGACTGATGTTGCATGACAGGTAAAACATCGTGGATTGTCTTGTTTACCCTCCAGCTGCTGCTCCAGAACAGTTCAGGTCCTTTGTACCTCCCATGACACAGCTGAGCCTTGGGTGAATGTCTGATATCCCAGCGCGTCTCATATAGCACTAGCTGTCTTTGCATAGACAATGACATAGGTCTTCACTAGAAGATGTTGATTCTGCTGAAAAAGCCGTGGGGATGTTTTCCCCCATGTCAAGTGCTTTGTTAGCATGCATTTCCTAAAGCAAAGCTACATAGCTAAGTCACGTGACTAACACTCAGATTTAGTTAGAGTGCATGCAAGTGTCCACACAAAGTTTTGCCCACATTACCAGGTTCTTCTGTGTTTACATGCTTTCTGGGCGAAGATCACATCCTGCAGTTCTTTTCTGGATCATATCCTGCAGTTCTTTTTTCCAGCTGGTTTTGCAGATAAATATTTGACTTCTTAAGGCATTTCAAGAAGTGTCTTGAAGAAATTAGCAGAAATAAGCCCTAAACCAGCCCTCGTAGAAAAGANCAGCCGAGCGCGGGGGGGCGCTGTGGGGGCGCCGTCACGGGCTGCGCGCTTCCATGGGCCGTGTGGGCAGGTGTCCCGCGGGGCCGCAGGCTGCCGGGCTCTCCGCCGTGGTGCCCAGTAGTAGGACAAGAGACAACGGCCAGCAAACCGATGCACTGGAAGTTCCCCATGAACATGAGGAGGAGCTTGTTTGTTGTGTGGGTACTGTGCACTGGAACGGATTTCCCAGAGAGGTTCTGGAACCCCCCTCATGGAGAGATTCCAGAACCACAGGTGCCAGTCCTGTGCTCTGGGATGGCCCTGCTGGAGTAGGTAGGCTGGACCAGGTGATCTGCTGTAGTCTCGTCCAACCNAAATTATTGCTAAGCTTAGGTCAGAGCATGTACAAAGGAATTAATGACAGCATTTCAGAAATCAGTTCAGACTGGACCAGATCCAATCCTGTCTACTTTCACATCCAGGTTTTGGATGCTGAGATTCCTGATGCTTTAAGAAACTGCTTAAGCCCCATTAACTCTTTTAAATCAGAACGCAAAAGACAGATATGTCCGTGACTTTGCAACAAGAGCTTGTACACTGCTGGAGAGCATGCATATGCATTCTACCAGAAAAAATGCTTGAGAAATCCTCAAGTTCTCCAAAATGTCATCCCGTCCTCTAAAGGCACTTCAAACATTTAATAAGTTTTTCATTTAGATTTGTTCTGCAGTTTGGTTAGTCCAGTACTGTTACGCTGAATGGTTAAACACACTGATTGTTTTGACCACACACACTGAGCATATTCCACACTGCTGTTCAACAGCATGTCTGCAACACAGAGATATCACTTCCGTCAGACAAACCCCAGAACCAGCAGCAAGCACCTCACACTAATCCTGCAAGATTTACTCTGTTTTTAACAGTAATCCAGACTACATGGCAGATGTCCAGCTGTCGAGCGTTCTCAACCATTTTTCAGATGTTCATTATTTCTTAAGGGTTTAATGTTAAACCAGAACATATCCACGTATCTGCAGCCTTTTTCCTTTGCCTTACACTATTCTCAGTAGTTTCCTGTTTCTTCTCCAGTTCTCCACAATTTTAAGCTTTGTGTCAATTGCTACCCTGATTTGCAACAAATCAGTAAAAGAGTAAGTTCTTACAGGCAGAAAAAGGAGGTGTATTCCCCTTTCTCAGGTAGCATTACAGCAAGATCTAGATGGAGAAGGATTAATGTCACTCAAAGCAAAGGACGGAGAAGCACTCCAAGGGTGACACATCAAGATCAGAATTGGTTATAGCTAGCAACACTAGTCTGGGGAGTTTATAAAAAGAGGAACTAGAGATACCTGTTTGTGTCCAGAACAAGGTCAACTAACAGTGATGTCCATGATATAACAATATTACTGCTGAATTCCCAAAAGATTGCTATCATTGCAAGAGTGCTAACCCTTTGCTTTTGATAGAATGACTTAGATTCCAAAAAAAAAGTATAAAGCCCAACAGCTTCCAAAACCATAACTTCTCATTCATTATTGTAGACTCAGGTGAGCTAGTGAGTCAGGACACACTGATAAGTCTTTGCTATTTTTAGACGTCACATTAGATCTCATCTTCACATTTAATACTTGCCAAATATTCTCACGCAATCCAACTCCTGGCAATATTTCTTTTGCATACTCTGTGGATGAACAAGAGCAGACAGCTACACTTACATATGAAGTAAATGAGTGACACAACTCTCTACCACAGCATGCCATTACAGCATGTTAACACATAAATTTATGCAGAAGACATGAAGCAAGTAAGTATTTCCAAAGTAAGCAATGTCAGTAGAATTGACTCGTACCACTACCTCCATCAGCACTGTGAGGTGAAAAAAGCCTGTATTTTACACATAGCATTAGGATAGCCCACCAGAGGGAGCTGCCAGGACATTGAATACATGACTAAAATAGGCTGGAAAACCAACGTTCAGATACTCAAAGAGCAGAGAAGCATGTTTTGATATTTAAAGCCGCGAGATATGTATATAGCTTATTTATGCACCAAGCCCAATGAGGAAAAAAGCCGGCTCCAGTTCAAGATACATGAAAGGTATGCATGTTTGACTGAAAAAAGTTCAGTTACTTAGTTATTTATGTTATTTAGTGAGAGGGGGAGAAAGAACATCACAACAAAATATATAACAAGAGTTCTGTTGTCCAATAGCAGATCAGTAGTCAGAGCATGCAGAAAATTAGAACAGAAATATTTCACCCAGGCAACTTCCATAGCCTGCAGCCCAGTAAAGTCATGACTGAAAATACAAATAAATAAAAGAACAAAATAATTTTAATATATACTCATGCTAATGCAAAATAAACAAAAAACCCACAGCCACACAAACATGACAAAATCAAACCAAAGAGGTATAGAATAACACCAGCAGTTATCAAACCCCATATTAAATCTTTTGACAAGAACCAATGCCCAGAAATAAAAAAGATCAATAGAGCAAAATGAAAAATTGACTTAATGTATATCAAGTGGGAATTCAGTACTATTTCCCCAAACAGAATATTAAGAAATCATTACTTAAAAATGCATATGTAAAATTTGAGTATATAATAATAGCTATAATAAGTAGAAAAATAAACTTATTGCTAGCCTATTTTCCCTTATGTTTTGCATGATGAGAACTCCCATTTCCCCAAAAGAAGGCTCACAATGATAAAAGTTACAAATCTAGACTTGAAGTAATGGTCATCTTTATAATACTTCTGCACCAAACAGGACACAACAAGATGGTACAATTCAGAACCTGAAACTTCTGTCTACTCAAACCTTAACTGAGGTCACAAGAGGTCAAAGAATCCAGACCAGTAATGCTGAGCTCTTATTACAAATAAGTTTCTCCTCCTCTGTTAGAAAGCCATCAGCTGAGATGCTCAACAGGGATGAGTAAGCAACCATCCTTGAGGACAAGCAAATAAAGCTTTGTCCCTTGCCCATCTACAAACCAAGGAGCATAGAAAAAGGTTACATCATAAATATCTTTGATTCAAAGGGACTTTCTCTTCTCTTCTCTCAGAAGAAGTGGACAGCAACCAAAATAGTCAAGGGGTCGGGGTGAAAGATGACAATTGGAGGTGGATGACCAATGGAATTCTCACTTCCACCTGTGTGTCTTAATATGTACTCTTCCAGCACCAACAAACCTGATGTCTGCCATCAGCAATGAGAACTTGATACCATGTGAAAGCTGCAAAAGCTTTTGTTGATATTCAAAGAATGCAACTCAATAGAAGTGACCTTCAAAAATATTTCAAAACAGACAAGAAAACTGAAGTCAAACAGTAAGTCATGGCAGCTACCCATTACTAAGAAAATTAAAGTCTTCAAAAGGAAAAGGGGAAAACACGTCAACACTTTTCAGAGGCATTCTACAAAAACACTTGTAAGACATGAGCAAGACTTATTATATCCTGTCTCCAAAAAACCAATTTTTTTTTATAACCGTATACAGGCTTACCGATATAAATGGCCATCGTCTTCAAAGTCCTCTTTGCCCCACCTTCCTTTAATATCTTCGATTACATGATTTTTCAGGAATTTTTTAAGCAGCTTAACCGTTTGATCGCGAGTCACTTCTGGGCCAAAATTTTGGTTAGAGCCAAGTAGCTCATGCAAACATTCCACTGCCTCCGAGGCTTTGAAGCATCGCTCGTAGCTCTTGAAACGACAGCGATGCTTCCGTAAGGGCATCCCAGCACGGAAGAGCTCGATTATCTCGTTCCACTGGGAAAGAACAAAGCAAATCGTTACGGGAGCTCTTCTCCCAGGCTTTCCTGCGGCCAGAACGCAGCCAGCTCTGCAAGCAGAACTACACCCTGTCTTCACCGTCCGCGTTCACAAGAACACCGAAACCTAAGCCCAGGATCTAAACTGTCGAGACCCGAGAACAAACACCAGGTTTAGGAGGCTGAAATATTTAGAGCCCCATACTACCTGCGGACCTACGGACACGGCTCTAGCCTCCCTTGGGTTTTATCGGGACAAAAGGCTCAACCTGCCGCTCCGCCCGGCCGGGCTCTGCCCCGCGCTAGCCCCGGGCGTCCCCGCCCCGCAGAGACGCGGCCTGGGAGCACCGGCCGGCACCAGGAGGCCCGAGGGCGAGTGGTCGCCCGGAACAGAGGCACGGGAGGGCGGCGGTGTCCGAGATGGCAGCGGGGGCACTCACCAGACGGGTGGCGCGGTACGGCCCGGGCCCCACCAGCCGCGGCTCCATGGGCGCGGCCGCGCCGGCTCCGCGCCGCGTTTGAATCCGGCCGGTCGCCGCCGCCTTCGCCCATTGGGTGGCGGGCGCGGCACGTGACGNCCTGTGCTCTGGGATGGCCCTGCTGGAGTAGGTAGGCTGGACCAGGTGATCTGCTGTAGTCTCGTCCAACCTGGCCCATTTGGCGATTCTGTATGTGGCAACAAGTTAAACCATGTCAGGAAAACATTGGCCGGTGAATTGCTGCCCTGATAAAGAGAACACAGCCTTGGCATTAATTAAACCAACAAAACAAAAAAAAAGAAAACCAACAAAAACTAAAAAAAACATACACTCAGTTTTCAATATTTTAAAATTGTTTCCAACCAGGTTTTTTTATTATGGAATTTTGTTTTGAATTCAGGCAGTGTGTGGGATGATAATAACTTGCAATTACACATTTGATTACATTCCGACAGAAGACAGGGGTTGATGCTGGTGTGACAGAACTCATTGAGTTGTATATTAGCTCTTTATGAGTATTTTAAAGAAAGGGTGATTTGGAAAGTAAATAGGAAACCTCCATTTTAAGGTAGAAGATTTTGATACCAAGTCACCCATCCTGCATGGGCAGGGATGTAACTGAAACTCCTGTGGTGCCTATTACAGATTACTATCTCTGTCAATTTTTAGGACTCTCACAGGAGAGGAGTGGCTGGTAGCACCAGTGTTTCTTACCACCAGGTCTAAGGAAAACAAAATTTTAGCCTTATTCTCCTCACTGTCAGTAAACATTCACCATAACATGGATGACTTAGCTGACTGCTAGACTCCTCTTTCTAGCCACACTCAAAAGTATGCACTTAAGTATGTGAGATGCACAGTTCCTAGGTTCAGATAAAGAGTGTGTGATTCGTGTGTAGGAGGACAGGATTTGTTTTGAGCTGATGTCATTGGCATAGTTACACTATATGCATCCTCTTAGGCTGCATCAATACAACTCACTGTGAAACACTGCATTCTCTCTCTCCAAATGCTTTGCAACTCCCAGAAGACTAAATCACTGTGTGAGATATTATGCAGTGGCAATCTGACACAGCACTTGCTGACAGCCCACAGAATGATTAGCATCTCCAGTTTCTGCTCCTGCTTATTAGTTCTTAGTCTCAAACAACTGACTCTGAAAGCCTTTGGCTACTGTACAACTGCTGGAATTGGAATTTTTCCTGGCTCCTTTCTGTTCAGCACCTGCCCACATGCAGCACTCCTTAGTTTTGATTGTGCATAGTTTCAGCTCCTATTCAAGCCCAAGTGAGTTTGAAAAATCAGTTGCAGATCTAGCTCCCAAACCAACACACAAGTACCTGTCCTTTCACACCCAGCTGCAGGATGCATTTCTCCATCCACATATATGGGCAGGGAAGGAGGTATGATTGCAAAATCACAGACCAGAACTAGGACTTTCCCTGCCTGCACAGAAGTCATCTGCAAGGCTACAGAGTAATGCCTGCTTCCTTGCACAAGAAGCAGAGGGTACTATTATCCAGTTTTCACTGCAGACTAGCTATTACAGCGTTTCCCTCACAAGGCCTGCATTTCCCAAACACATTTGAATGCACAGGCTCAAGGAGGCCTAAAAGAACCAAATTGTCCCACTTCCTTCATCATTACTTATGTAATAAATATTTATTTATATGTGTGCTTCTTTTTAAAAAAAAGAAAACGTATAAAACTGGCAAATCCTTTCCTGCTATTTGAAAAAACAGTAATAGTCTCTGTCCCTAAGGAAAGCCCCCCTAACACTGGAGGCCAGGGACATACATACAGGCCAGAGCTAGCTGGACTTGAGACTTTGAATCAGCGATGGACTGCATTTCCCACCAAAAAAACGTGTGATCCCTGATCAGCACCACAGCTGTTTAGGATCATGTGATAGAGCACCTCTCCACGTGTGCTGCTGGGAACTGAACACTGATGATTCGAGGATCAAGCACCTAAAATGCAGGGGTTGCAATTTAAATCTGAAGTCATCCCAATACTTTTTGAGAACTACTTTCAAGCTGCCATGAGAGCTGACAGCTACAAGGATTAAATAGTGAATAGATGAAATAGAAATTATTTTTTATTTGCTTTAAAAAACTTGACGTAATCTCAAAACAAAATATTTGCAACTTATGTCCAACCTTAAGTTTACATTCCTTTAGTGTTTACAATGCACCATAAGTGTCAGTAAAATGAAAGTGTTCAGGTAACGAAGCTTATGCTCTTGGTATTACACAACAGGAAGGCTATTAAAATCTGCCTCAAAGTCTTGAGTATTTGAAAATCCTACATATCAGATCAAGTAAAAAGCAAATATTGCAAGTTTCTTTCTTGTAGTGTTGTAGAAAACAGTACCTTTAATGGTAACATTAATCTAACCACATTTAATTTCTCATTTCCAGGTCTGTTGCATGCACCAATTCCTTAATAAACTCATGCAGTGCAAACACAACTTACAAATAGCAAGTTCCTTTGATTTCTACACAAATGTGACCCTAACAATCTGCCTAACCTTGGTAAACAACATACTGGGTAATTCTACACAGAAGGGAACCATGCCCAGTCACCACTGCCTGCCCAACTTTCAGAAGCTCAGAGAATGTCACATATTTTTTTTCCTGGTTTAAATGGAGTAACTTTAACCCTGAGCTGATAACAACAAGCCGCAATAATAGAAAAAAACCAAGATGACACAAACTCTTTCTAGACATGTATTTCAATAGATAATGGAAATGGAAGAAAGTAGAGCACAGTACAATCATGGTAGGCAACATTTCAGCTTAAATCATTAAATCAAAATTTTTTTATACTTTGACTACTAAGATTTTGGCTATTGACCTAACCCCACTTCACAAACAGCATAGGCTAGCAATTTAAAGTATATCCATAGACACATTGAAAAATAAGAATATTTGGCTACTACAGTGAACAAATCAGTAAGATGTCTTGATCACTATGCTACAAGACAATTCAGATAATCCCCATTTAGTAGCTTTCCAACATTTACGATAATGTTCAACTGAGTAGAACATGAAATGAATTCAGTTCTCCTAGTAAAAGACAGTATATCCAAAAATCTGTGATCTTCAGATGAAACGCTATGTCTTGACAGATTAACATACAATCCTTCCTTTAAAGTAATACAGTTTATAAACAGATGTAACAATGTTTATGTATTAACTATATTAATATGCCTTAGATTCTATAAACAGTACTTACTGAAGAATCATTCTTATAATAAAATGCAGCTGACAGTCTTAGCAACTTACAACATTTAAAGTGAAGTATTTTTTATCCCCCTCAAAGTGTGTTCAAAGTACTCAGTACTTGTCATACACATTTCAGTTTTTCCAATTAGCTTTATTTTTGTGCATTTTCTAGATAGAGATCTCATTCTTTTTTAATCGGAGATCCGTAGTTCTTCCCCATTCCCATGTTCTGAATCCCAAATAACTTACGGTAAAAATACAAATTCTGTTTTGGAAGAAAACATACAAAATATACACCATGTAGTGTGCGCACCTAAACATCTTGATTGTCAAGTAGTGCAAGCTTCCCCTTTGACATATACACTTCTTTGGTTTTAGAGACAAGAATTTGTTTCACTGATCTTTGCTGATGCCATTTCTTGCCATTTTTGGAAGTCTTTGTCCCTTCGTGTAAGCATGGTACCAGAAGTGGAGAAACAAGACTAAAAACATGGAGCCATAGAGCCAGATAATAAACATGAAAATTGGATACTGGTACGGACAATCATCCATTATGTAGATTTGTCCTATATGGACTGTAATCATAATAAACTGGACCTGGAGGGAAAAGGTAAAGAAAATAAGTACTTTTAAAATAAATTACAATCTTACTACAGAAGTTTAAAAAATTTCAGCATAGCTTGTTTGCTGAAAAACAGATAGTAGGGGTGGAGCGAGTGGAAAGGAAGGAGCAACGAGGACAATAATAAAAGTTCCGAATATGACACAGATGCACCTTTGTAGCCCATCTCCCCAAAATATCATTCCACTGAAAAACAGGTTTACATAGAAAAGGAAGAGAAGTTCTGAGACAAACTAGGAAACTCATAGTAGTAGAATAGGATTCTGCTCTGGCCAGTTCAGATAAAAAGGAAGAAGGCACACAGTGTTTGTCCAGTGACAAATGGGAGGGTCCTTTAGAAAAATTAGCCGGGGAAAAAAAAGAAAAAAAAAAAAAAAGAAAAAAAAAGTCATCATTACAGGGTTAGGGAAGAATAATTACCACCTTCCCTGCACGCTGGTATGTGACAAAAATACACTCCACATGAACTCCAAATGAACTCCTAGTTAAAAGTCCACTAGTAGTGCCTCTAGGTCAAAAAGACCAAGTTATAAATATTCAGGCTACATTGTTCAGAGTTGCACATGGTTACATGAACTATTCTACCAAAACCAGCCCTGGTGCAAGCAGACAGGGTGCTCCTTTACCTCCTCCATCAGCATCTTTGCTCATTCTAAGCCAATTGTTTAGCCAGAAACTGAATATTGAAAATCCATCTATTAAATGAGGTGAGCATGAAAAAGCACTCAGAAGAGCAACCTTTTGAAAGTGACCTAAAGCAGAGAAAACACCTAATATACCCACACTGCAAGAGTGGGTTTTAATGCTGTGGAGAGAGCCTTAAAGAGAAGTAAATTTTCCAAACACAAACATTTTCTATGAAAGAACATCAAGTTCTAAAGACATACTTTTTCCCTTTCCTTACTACATGTTACATGTAGTTACTAGTTACATGTATATTTTGTACATTAATTGTATTTTCTTGGTGTAAATTTATATTTTAATAATTTTTATACAAGCAAGGAGTCTTGTAAATATATTTACCAAGTACTGCATAACTGAAAAGCTTATTTGTCTAAATATGTGATTACAGTGAATGCTGATGTCAGCAGATATATTACTGTGTAGAGCTCAAACCTTTTGTTATCCTCAATTAAAACATTAGTGAATCTTATACCAACTGTAAGCTCCACACTTGGGCATTACTGAAAGGACAATTTATTGCTTTTAATCCATGTTAGCTGCAATCAGGTTTTTGAGACGTGCTTATGTCAAAGACAGTTACTCACAAGTTGTATAGTTGTCATGTACTTTTTCCACCACAAATATTTATGATAGGCTGGTCCCAAAGAACAGATTCCATAGTAAGTGTACATGACAACATGCACAATACAGTTCAGCAAAGCATGAAATGTTCCTAAACCACCTGGAGAAAAACAAAACATAGTAGTAGTATTACAGGAGGTATTGAAAAAGCCACTGAGGTCCTAGCAGATTGTCTTGAGCCAGGGTATGAAAAACGTGTACCACAAAACCTAGACTTTGACTAACCCTCAAGGTATTTTACCTGAATTGGGTTGATACCAGTTCTGATGGATCACATCAGTTTTTTGTCTCAGAAGAGGTTTATCTAAGCATTCTCAAAACAGCGGTAAAACCCAGCTGATCTAATTACATGTAAAAAAATTTTAGTGGATTTTTTTGTTCTTTGAGCTCATTTTTTTCTTATTTTTTATTAAAACCTATATTTGATAGAAACACAGAAAAGTTGGTAGAAAGCATTCCTCCTGGTTTTTGCCTCCTTTCTAGACTTCATGATGAACTTCAAAAAGTTGTAGAGGATAAGTAATAAGTCTCTTCTCAATACAGATTTGTAGATTCACATGGAATGAAATACAGTTTCAGACAGTAAGTTTTCATAATCATGGACAAGTGTCTCACAGACCCATTGTCAATCTCAAAGCATATTTACAGTGAAATGGAAACTTAAGTAGGGCCCATTTTGGAATAAATTTATGACGAACCATTAACACATGAGCATTTCAAAGAACAAGTAAGGAAATACTTCCTTTTTCATTGGATTAACCATGGAGCTACATGATCCTGCTCAAAGTAGCTTTATTTTAATGAATGCAAGAAATTAGAGGTAAAAGTGATCCAAGAAGCAGCAGACAGCAAAGTATTTTTAAAATAAACATGGACATGAAACAATGATCATCAAAAAGAAAACAAGATGACATAAAAGGAGACATTTAGTGAGAAAAAGAGTGCCATTTTCCCATTTAGAATCATTCCAATTAAAAATAAAACATATTTTGTGTTTTTAGTAGCTCACACTAATCTTCCAGCTTGAGAAGGCATAACTCCTCCAGCTGTGATTGCAAACTTTCTTTGAAACTTAGCTATTTGTATTTTTAAAAATAATTTGAATGTTCTTACAGTTCAAATATACATAATTTTTTTGGCTTGTGCAGTGAATATGCAGAAGAAAAAATAAATAGCTAAAGCAGAGAAAAAAGGAACCTACACAACATTACAAAAATATGCTCCAAAAAATAGCACTAAGCATTATTTTTATAATTCTCTATTTATATCAGATCATAGAAAAAAAAACAGCATCTCCATCCATAGCTGTTTGTTTTTACAAACAGGTTGAAAACTTTACAGATGCTGCTGTTTAGAAGAACAAGCACTGATGAAACTGAATACAAGGTAAACATCAGCAGGACTGAAATTCTTGGAAAAAAAAATTGAACTTATCAAACAACAGTATTTGGAAAGATAAATGTAAAGATAAGCAATAGAGTTTTTGGAATACACACAGCTCTGTATAAATATGAGGGACTATTACTAGCAGAGGACAAAACAATTCTTACACACTTTGCTGAAAGTATTTGTCAAATTATCACATGGGAAATTTGAATCTGATGCAAAATCAGAAGCCTGTAGCTGGTATACTGATCCAACATCCAGATAAAAAGGAGAAAGTTAATCACCTATAAGTGGAAAATTTTCAAGGTTGAAGAGGAGGGACTGTTACTTGCTGCAGGTTTCCCTTTGCAGACCTATAAACACACTGGGGTGTATGCTGAGACAACCATTCACAGTTTTATTATTAACTTTATACCAGTCATTCAGCAAAATTTGAGAAATACATAATCAATCCAGCACTTTCCTAATAGCAGAAACTCAAAAAATACAACAGAGGTATATCCATTTATACACAAGGAAAAGCTGCAACTGGAAAGGTGCAAAAGATGTACAAATTTTCTGGAGTGCTTTCTGGACTACTCCAGAAAAAAACAGATATAAAATAGACACTAACACATCAGACTGAAAAGCAATGGAACAACTGCTTCTTCAATTCATCACCAGTTTTCTGGGAGAAAAAAAGAAAGGAACAAAAAACATATTTCTAGGTAAACATGTATGAAACCCCACTATTTCTCAGTAGGAACTCCTAAAAAAGCCTAAGCTGTCCCAGAAATGGATTAATAAGTGCCTGTACATTTCTCCACTCTGTGCTTTTCAGACTATTCTGATGGCAAGTTGTATTTATTAGTGGTGCACACTGGTAATGTGGCATAGGAAAATGCATGCAAAGACACAGCGAGCAGGAAAGGAAAAAGTGAAGGTAAGCTTATAGTGGTCAAAGAATTTAAATTCAAACCAATTCAAATATGTTTATTTAATAAAGAAGGTGCACAAAAATATTTCTGTAGTTTTGTGAAAGCTGAAGTATCAGGTGTATATAAATCCCACACATGCTCCCCAAAGCCAGTAAAAGAAACTGCAACAAAGACGAAATAATTTCTCAAACAGGAAAAAAAATGAACATAGTCCTCCCCTCCAACTCCTTTCTAACATTGCAGGGGGCGAAATGGTTGTGAAGCTGTTTCAACAGAGTTATTTGCTTCATGTATCTCCCCTAGCACTTCTGATTTTTCAATGACTTCTCTTTTTCATCTAATAATGTTTTTTGCTTGTTCCTAACTCTCTTCTCTGAACCTCATCTCCCCATAAGAAATCAACACTGAACAAAATGCTGGGAAAAATAGGAAAAATGAGTAATCCCCACCCATTTAAATAATTATGGTGATCTCAGTTGTTCCAAAAAATACTGCAGAAGTCTACATTTTAAAACGCTGATGTTTCTAAGGTGTTTAATTATCTTTCTTTTTTTTTTGTCTACCATAGGTAGCTTTCATTACTAGAAGATATGTTCCACCTAAACTCCGCTCTCTCTCCATACCTGCAGCAAATTTGACTCCAAACCACCAGGTCCACGGCATGATGGAATGATGAAAGACATGCAGGAACGTAACTTGGTTGTTTTTCTTACGCAGCACAAAAAATATCTGAAACAGATTTTTAATGAACAGAATGTTACAGAAGATAATCAAGTCCAACATATTTAAAGAAAGATGCACACATCAGTGCTGGTTGCTCATTACTATACATTTAAAAGTTCTTCACAGTTACAATGTTGGGAGAGGAAGGAAAACCAAGCGACTGTCTGGCTATGCAAACGAGTTTTCAAAAATCCTTAAAACCAATAAGTAAAACTGTACTGTGAATTCTAGCTGTGAAATCTCGAAAGCCAAGGCAAGATTTGAAACCAAATATCCAAGGTTGAGCCATCACCCACATGTGCAACAAACAGTGTAAGATGGACTTGCTTGGACTGAGAAGTCTTTACAAGCATCAGATTTTAAGTCCTCTGAACAATTAATGAAAGGCCATTTGAGAAAATTACCTGAAGGACTAACAGTAGAAAAAACTGTGTTAGAGAAATAGCACTTTATTATGAACTTTGACTTAGCTACCACTGGAAAACATTAAAATTGTACAGACTATATGTAGGTATTCTTAAATGATATTGACAGGCCCCATTTTAAAGGACAGGCATCAAGGGAAATGTTAAGGGAAGACAGCAAAAAAAAAAGTAAGAAGTCAGGTCATGGAAAGGGTAGTATCAGATGGCAAGCAAACAAACACAGAAGAAAAGAAGTCTAGTGTGCCAGCGAAAACATTTGGAATCAGCTGATTTAAATACTGCTAAGAAATTACCTTTACAATAAAACAAAAAAGCTGAGAAACAAGTACCTAGTTGTCTGTATTCAAACGAAAAAATTTTTTTTAAAAATCAGGCTTGGGACTAATTAAAAAGCAGCACTATAACCTCTGGGGAATAAAGCCAAATAGAGGAATATACTTGTCAGGATTTTCCAGTTTTAGCATTCCTGACACTTCCATTACCATTCCATTTGGTTTAGTCAGTAAGATCTCCCAGTGTTGAATCATGAACATTTGCAGATGAAAAGTCAGACAGCCAGCTTTGCTCAGAGGATGTAGAACATCCTCACAGCTCATGAGTCAGCTCCTGAACCATCACTATTGTGTTGCAAACAATAGGGCAAAAACTGCAGCTAATTCCAACACTCAGAAGCCGGTATTTTCAGACAGTCCTATCTGGTGCCAGTCTTGGGAAAATGGCTGCTGGTGGTGAGTGAGGTCTGCATTCTGCTTCAGACTTTGCCTGAAACAGGTTAGAGTGCCAGCCTGACATGAAACATCTCTATAGTCACAACACTCAAGACAATCTCTGGAATTTAGAGCAAGTAGGTATGGCAATTTGGTCCTGCATTCACAGCTGCTGATGATATGGATGAGGAAGATAAAATCTGAAGATTATGTGAAAAAAATATTCAGCATGATCAACTGTTTTTTATCTGCAGTGTTGAGACAGGCATTGACATAGCATAACAGATTAGTGTACTCAGCTGTTACACAGACAAGTTATCCAGACTTCCTAAATATTTAAAGGTGTGTTGTTCCCTCATTAACATTTTTCCTGATAATGAAGGAAGAACAGTGTAAAAAGACAATGAGATACAAAGAGATAATAGGGGTAAACATTGTGATGATATTCTAATAATTGAAGATTGGAGGATTAAATAAAAAAACAACTCATATCCTCAGCCCTGAACAGCACCAGTTCTTCTGCTGTGAAAAGGAAACAGAACCACTTCTTTTATTAGGCTACAAATACTTACAGTGTCTAATAATTCAATGAACTTGGAAAAGAAGTAAAGCCAACAAGTTCGCACCATCTGCAAGAATAAAAATCAAATTGTCAAACCATAAAAGTCATAGCAGAACAAATGAGTATCTATATAAAGGAAAGTATTGGGCCAAGTGATGTTCCAAGGTTGACAGAAATATTTAAATGTATAGTTTGATTGGTTTTTCTTTAAAAACATAAAACATGCTTTTAAACTTAAAGGAATTTTAAAACCAACAAAAACAAGCCAATGAATTCCTTGCCTCTTTCTTTCTCCCAACCAACCAAGCATTCCTCCAGTTAACTCACATGCTCTACATTACGCAAGAGGGTATGTCCATTTAGTGCATTCCACTCTACAACAGTGCATTCAAAAAGCAGGCTGTTTAAAAAGCATTTCTAAAAATAAAGTAAATGTATAACACGCTACTTTGAACAACCTGGTCTAGCTGAAGTTGTCCTTGCTCATATCAGGGGCGTCGGAACTAGATGATCTCACAAGGTGACTTCCACCCCAAACCATTCTATTGTTCTATGATAACAGTTCACCTTTGTCTTTGGCAACTTACTCTTAGAGCTGTCGGTGACCTCGAGTAGTCAACAATATCACACCGGAATGAGTATCCTGTGGCCCAGCCAGACATAAGAAACTGGAGGGAAAAAAAGGCAAAGATTAACTTTACATCTTCGGAAAAATTCATTAATTTTGGATTACTTTTGCAATCACTAAGCAGGAGG
>VYZP01070236.1:37864-61852 GCA_013400635.1 Hypocryptadius cinnamomeus | reverse complement strand
AATCACTAAGCAGGAGGGGAAAAACAATATTAAAAACACCTTAAATCAGCAACTTTGTCAATCATCTACCTGTGTGTGGGATAGCTACCACAAAAATCCTTTGCTGTTGCAGATTAATGAATTTCTATTTCCAGGACCACACCCATAGACAAGAATTTTCTTCCTACACCCATTATTTCAGCTTTAGTAACTGAAGAGAAGAAAGAGATGCATCTCAAAACCAGTGTTAAAAAACAACTTACTGTGTAAGTAGGACCACAAAACCAAATATAATTACTTATAAAATTGCTATCACAGCTATCTTAATACAAAAAAGAACACAACACAGCATCTTTATACTATTACAAAAGCAGCACAACAGAAAGCCATTGCTAATTATCATTGAAGACAAGGAATAAATCAATATGCATGATGTATATTTCATACCATAGTCTCTAAATTCTGCTTAGTTAAACTTCATGGTTCAATTCGTTTTCCACTCATATGAGTGATGAGAAGCTACAACTGAGAGCACGTGACCAAAGGACTATATTATAATAAAATAAAATATAATATTTTTTCTTGGAATATATTAAAGTTTGGACAAGAGCAACAATATTAGTATTATAGTTGGCTTATTCTACTGCCAGCCACTATGACATCTGTATTTTATATCTTCATGATGCTCCTCATTATCGCCATCCACTCATGCATAGTAAGAGCTTCACCTCTCCTAACTGAAGCAAACTGAAGCACTTTTAACTTCCTGAAAGAACTGATTGCTTAAAAAGAAACAGGTTTCTTTAGAACACCAGCACTAAAACACCCATCAAATGACTTGGTTCCAAAAAGGGAAAGAATCAGCTTCTTGCTGACCACCAGACAATAGCAGAAATTTAATTGGTTACACTCTGTCCACGCACTCTTTCATGAAATTGTAACATGGAAGTCTTGACAGCAGATTTACTGAATACCGTGCCAGCATCAGACACTAACAGAAGTTTAATTTTTTTCTTTTATAGTTCCTTTGTGCGGTTTTTTGATGGTTTTTTTTAGGTTTTTTTTTCTGAGGTTTATAACCAAAACCAAACTTGGAACCAAATTCCAAAAGGAAATTTGGCAATTTCCTTAAAAAAAAGTCTAAATAGTAAAAGTGTTCATCTTGCCCACCCCTTTCCACACAAGAGTCATGACACAAAGTAGCTGCTGCTGCAGTGCCTTTAGAGAGCTTAGAAGAAATGTCAGTAGTTCACTGTAACTCATGATAAGATTCATGCAAATTAAGCTAACAGGAACATATCCTGCCAATTTGGCACAATAATCTGACAGCTTTTTATTACTAGTTTGCCAAGCCTGAAATAGCCACATAGCCTGGGAGTCACATACAGGGTCAGTACTAGCACAGTGATGCTTCACCAAGCAAACATGTAAGGCTGTCATTCACACAACACCATCAATAGCTACACTTCAAAAAACCCCCTCAAAGCCCACCAAATCCCAACAAACAAGTAAATCCCAACAGCAGCAAAATCTCAACATTGCTTTTTGAAAAAAAAAAAAAAGAGAATTTGCTATTTTGGGGTTGTGGGGAAAATCAGCGTTAAAGATACTAATAATATGGGCTTAGGGGGGAAAGCAGGGGGCAGAGGTTGGAGGTTTTTTGTTCAGAGGGGTTTTGTTTGTTCATTTAAAGGACAAAAATACCTTGAATTAGATTTTGTTAACCTCTGTCATTGATTTCTGTCATTTAAAAGGCAGATCTAACTGAAGATTATTTCATAGTAGACATACTCTATACAGTGTTTGAAACATTAGTTGTTGTTCCTTCCACTTAAGGTCAGGTTGTCACATTATCACCTAGTAGGACAGAAACAATTACCAAATACTAAGAAAAGCATATTGTCTGCTTTTCCTGCAGAGAATTTAAATGATGAAAACTTTAAACTTTTTGAATTATATATAATAACACAAAATGTTTCATGTTCTCTCTTTCTGGGTATGACTTATTCCCTTTTTCCAAGAATTACAAGTTTAGCATACATTGGAGGATGATAATTACTACCATGACAATAACATTTTTTTGAGAATTGCAGTGTAGGAATTATATTAATAAATTTATTAAAAGTTAGTTGTTAAAGACATTAAATATATAAATACATTACAAACACAGTACTTACTTCATAAGTCATATATAAAGAGAGGGCTACCACGCTAAAATTATAAAATGTCATGATCTGCCTGAGTTCAAAAGGTTTTTTATTTTCCATGAGTTTGGGTCCCAAGGAAGTGACAAAATAAACGTAGGTTCCGATGATAAAAGTTGTTGGAAAAGGTGAAGACATGAGTGGCCAGCCTTCCAGTCTTGGATCTAGAGGGGGTAGAGGAACAAAAAAAAAAAAAAAAAAAAAATCAGATGTCTACAGTACTTACTAAAACAGCTACAGAAAAGTATTTAATTCCTGGTCTAGGTTTTTCTGTCACTGATCATGTTTCAGAGTCCATTCACCTCAAATCCATACTGACTGGATAACATCATTTAACCCATGTAGGATTCAGTGCTTCTTTCTTCAGATATCATGAAAAGGAGACACAGAATCATGAGCGACATGATTTTCTGTCTTTACAGCATGACAAAGCACACACTTTCATATGACAGGTTATAATACAACAAGCAAAAGGTGCATGTTATTCCACCGTTATGCCAGAGATCTGCATTGCAGAGGCACCTCCTCCTAAGCACACCCCACTCCTTCTCCCCACAGATAAGGCTGGCAGGTATTGCATCTGGGCATCACCATGATTTCACTACACTCTTTTGTGGTTCATCACAGAGTCCCAGACCACCAAAGACTGCCATATTTCTCCATAAGCAGGTGAACTGACACAAACCTCATGTAATTTTTATTTTCTTTAATTTTTTTTACACTGACTTTTGGAAGATTTGGTTCAGAATGATCCCAAAATGAACTACTGACTCAGTAAACTGTTGTTTTCATGGTTTGCTGTTGTATTTTAAGGGTAAAATTATACTAGTGTTATTTTTGTTAAGTGTTTAATTCATAGCCAAATATTTCAAGTCAGCGAATTTTCAACCCACAGCATTCAAGCAACCTTTCACCCATGAGACCTTCTGATGTGGTTAACAGCCACTGGAAGTGTAAAAACAGATTGAGGAGGAGAGCACAATACAATGCTGCTCACAGCTTGTGATATGCCAGTGCTGCTGCCCACAGACCAAGGAGGACTGTGACCCACAGCATGAGGAATCTGCTCGAGTGTGCTGCAGGAGAACCACCACCTCTTCACAACTGTATTTGTTGTGTCCACCCTTGCCCTGCTCCTACCAAACCTTTCCCTCTGTTCCTCCCAGACTGATCCTGAGAAAACCATGTTCCACCACTAACATTATGACACAAAATGCCACATACAAGCACAGCTGGGCGTGAAGACAACTCAGGTTCTGATGTCATGGACACTGCGGCAGAAATGCTCACTCCATCCCAATCCACTTCATCCCATGAGTCATACTAATTAAACTCCCTGCTCACTTGCAGGCTGTGCTTTTACAGAACAAGAAAAGTGGCGCTCAGCTATGCTAGAAAAGATAAATCTAATCTTATCTATCAAACCTTAACCACTTCTCAATTTTTTTCCAGGAATTAGCTAATCCCTGTCACTATCTGTCTACCACAGTGAGAAACACTGAGACTGATGGGTCTTAACCCCAAAATGGAGGTCTTCTCTATCAGCTTTTGGTAAGCAAACAGAATAAGAGAGTGGCAATGTAAAATCAAAGTGTGATTATTATCCCTTACTAACTGCAGCAAGAGACGAACATCCCTTTTCAAATTACCACTGTGACAGAGTTAATTACTCTGAGGATTAATTTCGAAATACTGAAATTTATCAGGGCTTGGGCTTTTTTTTCATTTTGCGAAAGCAAAATGCAGTAACGCAATGTGTGTTAACTGATAAAATGCAATTGTTTGGTAATGAAAGAGTTAAAACTATACATTCAGCACCATAGGAAAAATTCAAACTATATATTCAGGCAACCAGAGACACTGACAGGAGAATCACTGTCTGCACTTTATTTACTCTGACTTTAAATCCATAAAGTACCTGAGTTTTGTTTACTTCCTGTTTTAAAACGCAGAAACTAGACTGCCATGTTAATAGGTAACCTGGCAAGTCTTACAAATATTCACAGGATGACAAAACTACTTCTAAGTTGATAAACAACACACCTATCATAGCTACACATTGCTATTCAAAATTATTGGGAGTTAGTAAGTTTTAGATGTAAATGACTCACCGGCATCTTTAATCCATTCATCATACAGTAGTATAGCCTTTGATGTCAGATTGCTAAAGGCCATTTTCACTTGATTTTTATGATGCTGCCTGCAGAAAACAAGCCAAAACAGAAATAGGGATTTTTATCAATAAAGAAAGATTAACAAAGTTTTTTAGGAAATATCTTCAGGAAACAGAGTGGTAAGAAAAGAGAAAAGACTAACAGAGCACCATATGTTAAACACAGATCAGGAAGCATTAGCTGGCCACATCCCACTATCCTTGGGTCTAATTTATAGCAGAGCTGTTATGCACAACAATATGATTTTGCAATCTCTACAAACAAACCAGGTGCTTCCGTGCCATAAAGTGTTATCTCAAGAAACTGTGCTGTGGTTAACCATTACAGTTAAGAGGTAAATATGAATAAACAACAGATGCTTAAATTATTTTTTACCACCATCTCCACTTAAAGTCCAAGCTGCTGATATATGAGGAAGTTCAGCTTTGCAACATTTATTATTGAAAAAAAAATTCTAAATAATAAGTATTTCTAAGATATGTGGGAAGGAGAAAAGGTATCAATATGTCAGTATACTCTTTTTAAATTCAATAATTAGCCATGTTATAATTAGTATGCAAATCCTACTCTGGTGACACCAGAATCATGGAATGTCGTGGTACCAATGGCAGCACCATTAACCCACAAAAATTATCCAGCACATCCACTTTGCATGCAGTACCTCCTCCTTATGTAAAACTTTTCAAAAGAGTATTTTTATATGAATACTGATTTTTGCTCCACAATCAAGCACTCATCAGCCCTTCCCTTGCCTCATTTCCCTTAGAAAATAACATTTAAAAATCCCAGCACATTTGATGGTGTTTTTCTCACACCCACTCAGTGTCTCGCTTTACCATATGAATTCTCTCAATAGCCCTGCACAATCTTCACACTGTGTTCACCCTTATTAGTAGTATTTATTTATTATTTCAGGCTGCAGCACACCTTGATAACCAGCTCCCTTCCTCTGGCAGCCCTTCTGCATCTCCTCCAGCTAAGCCAGCTGCAGAGAGAGAGCCAGTTCTTCCCTCATGATGGTAATGCCTCGCTCTCCTCAGATATCCCCACTACCATCTTCTCATTTATCTTCCCCTTAACAGTCCAGAAAAACAACTTCACCCTTATTTCCACTTCTACAAGTACATCCCGTTCACTGCCATTTCACAGGAATTTTTAGCCACTACATTCACCCTTCATTGCAACATGCAACACAGACAAGCCTGCCTCCATTAGAGTTCAACTGATCTACTTCATCTCCATTCTCATTTTGCTGCCCACTTGTTTTCCTGGTTGCACTTCTGTCCTGTGTCTCTGAATATCCAAAACCACCACCAATTTCAGGTTTGGAAAATATTCCCTCTGCAAGGCTCTTTTAAGTTCACATTTTCTAGAAATGTCATCCTCCAGCATCAGCATTTCCCAATTCAATGTCACTGCCTTCTCACTGCCCATTTTCATGCATCCTGTATTTATATTACAATATTTGCTTCAGCACTCTATGCTGATAAAGGTGCTGACAAAACAAGAAGTAGGGAGCATCCTCCTTCTTTACTAATGGAAACATGAGGAGCACTCTTGCGTTTGACACTAGCAATCACATGAGAGAAAGCATTTTATGGTTCGAGGCAAATTTTAAATATTATTGTTAACTTGCTCCATAAGCCAACTATGGATGATATTAAACACATGTAAATCCAATCCTGTTCTGGATTGGGTACTTCAGAGTGCTCAACTGTGACAGCCAAGCAATTCAACCATAACTGGTGCTGGGGAGGAGCCATTAAAAATGTTAACTTTATAAATAACTATTGTATTAAATTGTTAGACCGATTACAATAAATTATCCTTTTAATCCAGTATTCTTTCAGTTTCAGACACATGAGAACAGTCTGTCAAGAGAAAAGGCATGGCAAACTGAAAGTACTTCATGCAGGGATTATAACAGAATTCTGCCAAAGCCCACAGAAACCTTGTGCAGAGCATGGCTCAATTTTTCAACAAATATATTCACTGAGTACAAATAATTATATTATATTTAACTGGTTCTTTGGTAACAAAAGTAGCTTCCTGATTTCACTGCCACCCAGTTTTCCCACCCTCGCATTACTGGAACTCAGAATGGCTAGCTCAACATGCTGACCAAGACTCAAACACTTAAACAAGAAACCTGCTTCAAAACATCCTCTTAAAATTCAATGTAGATTCTGGCACTAAATCAATTGCCATATAATATAAGTGTATTTGGTTTGCATAGCCAAGCTGTGGTGGTGGAGGGGCTACAGGGTGGTTTCTGTGAGAAGCTTTCTCAGTGTCCAGCAGAGCCAGTCTCTGGTGGCTTCAAAGATGTATGTGCCACTGGCTAAGGCTAGGCCAATTAGAAATGCTGGCAATGCCTTTGTGATAACAGATGTAAGGAGAAGAAAAAAAAAAAAACACCCAATGTTTGTGCAGTTGTAATTGCCACCAGAGAAGAGCAGAGTGAGAACACGTGAGAGGATCAGCCCTGCAGACACCCAAGTCAGCGCAGAAGGAAGGGCAAGAGGTGCTCCAGGGACCAGAGCTGAGGTTCACCTGCAGCCCCTGGTGCAGACACAGTGAGGCAGCTCTGCCCCTGCAACCCCTAGAGGGCTCTGGGGATGCAGAGATCCACCTGCAGCCCCTGTGGAGACCCACACTGGAGCAGGTGGATGCCTGAGACAAGGCTGTGAACCCATGGAGAGAGAAGGCCACACTGGAGCAGGCTGTGGCTGAAGGACTGCACCCCATGGAAGAGTGACCCACATTGCAGAAGCTCATGGAGAACTGTTGCCGTGGGATGGACTCACACTGGAGAAGTTCATGGAGAACTGTCTCCCATGGGGGAGACTCCATGCTGGAGCAGGGGATGGACTCCTCTCCCTGGGCAGTGGCAGGGATATGTGATGAACTGACCACTATTCCCATCTCCCTGCACCACTCTAGGGAGAGGAGGCAGAGCTAGGAAGGAGGGAAGGGTGGGGGGAAGGTATTTTCAGGTCTCATTTTACTTCTTATTGTCATACTCTAATTTAGTTAGTAATAAATTCAATTATTACCTTTAATTCGAGTCTGTTCTGCCTGTGATGGTATTTGGTGAGCGATCTTTCCCAATCCTTATCTTAACCCATGAACCCTTTGTTCTATTTTTTCTCCCCTGTCCAGCTGTGAAGGGGAGTGAGAGAGAGGCTTTGGTGGGCATCTGGCACCCACACAGGGTCAGCCCACTGCAATGGGCTTGGGGTGTTGATTATAACACCTTCTTACAATTGTCATTCAACAACTGCAAACCCACAAATAGACAATTCTTTACATTTACCCATCTGAATAAATAGACAATTCTTTACATTTACTCACTTGACTCCTCCACTTTATTTTTTGCATCAGAAGTCACACAAATGTGCTGTCAGCATTTAAATAGCAACTCTTATGCCATAATACCTGCTAGGCATAGAGGCCAAATGCAATACTTTTATCTGGAATCCGACTATTTCCAATACATTTCTTGTAGTTGTAGTAGAAAGGCAGATGATGAAAATAGCGAACCTGGCCCTTGCCATACTGATGGTGAGGGATTTGTCCCAGCTCTCCTAACCCCAGCACTCACAGCTCCTCTTCCTTTAAAACAGTCCTCAAAAGTGTAGACAGCAGAGGCTCTCAGCCTTCAAGATTTATTTTCTGTTCATAGTCAAGCAAGAAACAACTCCACCACAGTTATCGAACTTCTGAAATTTTCTGGAGTTCAGTAACTCTGGAATTCAGTAACTTGAGAGAAGGATTTACACAGAAAGCAGCCCCAGCCTCACCACTCAGTAGTGACTGACCTGAACCTAAAAGTAAGCAAAATACAGTAAGTTAACTCCAATTACTTTAAGAAATAATGTCTGCAAGAAAGACAGTGCTGTTCATAACTTTCCTACAGCTAAAAGATTTATTTAAAACCAACTTTCATATATGACATTACTATTTCACTTTCAATATGTTTTACAATTCTACTTATTTTCTTACCTAACTACCCAGTTTTCCTTCATAAATCCAC
Source organism: Hypocryptadius cinnamomeus (assembly GCA_013400635.1). NCBI lineage: Eukaryota > Metazoa > Chordata > Aves > Passeriformes > Zosteropidae > Hypocryptadius > Hypocryptadius cinnamomeus. The sequence continues at coordinate 53,459 of VYZP01070236.1, read as the reverse complement.
TGCTGTGAACAATAGTTTACATTAATGTTAGGTTTTTAGGATAATTTTTTGTTAACCACCTACAAAAGGAGAGTTAATGGCAGCATGAAAAATATTTTGTCATACCTTGTTGCACTTATTTCACACATATTCATACACACAGGAAAATAATATGACCAAGGCCTGCTTTTTTTCATGGAACAGTGGAAAAAAAAAGGAAATCACATACCGACACACAAGATAAACAACTAGCTTGTACTACACACAAGATAAACAACTAGCTTGTGTTTCACCAAAAAAACCAAACCATTTCTGGAAGACCGTTTTTTTATAGTACAACTGTGTTGTTAAGAAGCAAACAGATAATGCTTTGAACGTAATGCAATCTTCCAAAACATTTGGCAGTAGGCTACAGAAATTATCTTCTAAGAGACTGGAAAGAGTTCACCTAAGGGGTCAAAGAGTTGGGGCCAGAGAAGGCCATTTGTTAAATACACAGTTTTAGTTCTTTATACTGTGAACTCATCTGCCCATTATGCATTTGTATAGCCCTAGTTCAGTCAGGAAAACATGCATTTGGTTTATCTACCTGCTAATGTACTTACAGAATCGGTACCTCAGCACTTTTATTTCCAATCTCCCCCTTTCTGCTCATATCAAAATTTAAAAATGCCACTAAAATGCACAACAGATTGTCCAGTTTGTAGCAAACTCTCTCAAAATTAGGTAACACAAGTAGACTCATTTTCAAAATTGGGTCATTTTAAACAATATATTGCAAACAATTTACATAAACTCAAAAATGCAGTCATATAAGTAGTCTGGCCAGCTTTAAAAGTTGTAAATAACAGAGACAGTCCTCTCAAACACGTGCAGTTGGAAAACAACTTTCAAAATCACCTAAAAAATCTATGCAAGATATTCAGCTCTTCAAAAGAAATAAGCACTACTTTTCTTTTTGTCAATGGAAATAATACTGTGTACCTAAGTTCAAGTCAGTGTAGCAGCATAATTTCTGAAGATATCTTTAAACAAATGTGCCTCCACTGCTGTAAGAAAAGGAGATGTAAGTGAGGCAAAGGAGGAAAAGGTTTGTGTTAAAGAGCAAAGTAATCTGCTGTGCTCTGGTTGCCTGCAGCTCAGCAGACAGCTGGAGTAGCCCACTAACTGCAGCTGAGCTAAGGCATACAGCTTGGCAGAACCAGTTCGAGGCTGGACCATTACCTTTACTGGAGAGGCAAGGACAGATAAGATTGTTTACACCAACAAAATGCCACAAATACTACAACAAACCATATGAGAATGTCTGACAATGACAAGTGGTAAGGAAACAAGCTGTTGGAAGTGCTCAAGTTCACTTAGCTCACAAAACTATTAGTGATTTTTGTAATGGGAATTACTGGTATGCCTCAAATATTCCTAATTTTTAAGTGAGAACAAGGAGTTTCTCACATTCCTTTGGTTAACCCACATGAAAGATATTTGCCATTCTTTATGCTCATTTATTCCCCCTACATAGTTTTTAAATAATAAAACAGATATCAAGATTTGCTTTTAAATAGTAATTTTACAAAAATTGTCTTATGTTAATGGCTACTAAACAAAATAAGCACATAAAAGAACTTCACCAAAAAATACACAAAAAAAAAAAAACCAACAACAAAAAAACAACTCAGAATGAAACAATCTAATATAAGCTCTGTCACTCCAAAAAACAATTTTCAATTCAGCATGAACTTAACATTAAAAATACACATTAGAGAAAAAAGCTTATTATTAAAAAGACAGACAAGATACTTTCACAGTGATCCTTCAGAAAATGTCTGGAGATTATGACAACCCAGGACAGAATTCAGTGGTCCAATTTCCACCCAGGATGGGTCTCAAAAACAAAGCTTCTGGAGTATCATACCTAGCCCAGTAAAACAGTGATGACTGGAGGATCATCCACCCTGCAGACCCCACTGGAAGAGGGAAAGAGCCTACAGCAACATTGACACATGCAGGTCTGATTTCAAAATTATAGCTTAAGAAATGGCAGTAATACTGGCTTACATATTCAGGCACAATTATGAAACTTTCATGTTTCAGAATCACTTTGTATACTGTTGTTAATTCTGCTCTTGAAGTTCAGAAGGTAATTAAATTAGGACGTTTCACAGATGGTATCTTAAGATTTACCTGGGAAATACCAGCTCTGCCCTTCCTATTTCCCAAGGCTGTGTGTTACATAATTGCAGTTATTTTAACTACATTACTCCCTTATGTCACATGGCAAGCAACTACAAACTGCCTATTATATTACATGGATTACTCACCCATATTCTGCAACAAAGTTTTAAACTTTAGCTGGGTGTCACCTGTTGTTATGGATTTTGCTGAGAAAAGTTTCTGTCACCATTTCCATTTTTATGCCCTCTCTCAACCATCCAGCCCAGTTTGTGAGAGATTCATCTCACATGCAAGTTTGCTACATCCTGCTTAAAATTAGATGGCTTTTTCCTCTTTGATAATATTGCTTATAAATACTGCCCCTGTTAGATGGCAGTGGACATGCTAAAAACAGATTACTGAGGTTTAGAAACTTTATTAGAACATCTTCTAAAATTCCTCATTGGAACTATTCAATAAGATACCTAAAGCTTATCTTGTGTAGTCATCCTTACTGACTTTTTTACATAGCACCTCTTTATTTAATCCTCTGCTTTTTAAACTAGCATCAAATCTGTTATTCACCTATGTGACTAAAGTACTCTAAGTAGCACAACTAGTGAAAACAGGTTTCATTTCAACCACATTTCACACTGGTTTTTTGTCTGTCCAATGGATTTCCCACTCTGCTGCTGTGTAAAATAAAGACCAATTTGTATTTGCTTCCACACGTCTCTATAAATTGTTAAAAGAACAGATACTGAAGACTTCACAGCAAAGCTGAACAGTAACAACAGGCATGGAAAATCCCCTTCTTATGGGAACAATTTCAGGAGCATAGCCCTGCTTTGTACCCAGTTCCCAGCCAGAATTACATGGGCACTCTCCTGGATCACATACACTGAACCAATCACCAGTGTCTGAATGAGGAAGGCCCCCTGTGCAGTCCAGTCCCATAGCATCCCTGCCAGTGGGAATACTCCAGGCAGCTGCAGCATAAGCCACAGCACTTCACCAATCCAAATTAAAGCTCAGGCTTTGAGAAAGAAAAAAAGTTATTATTTCTCAGTCAAGTCAGACTTGAAAAGCTGAACTGGCTTGTGCAAAGGAAACATTAAAACTCACAAACTGAAATGCCACAGAAAGGGAGAAAAGTGGGAATAACAGCCCTGTCATAGATCCCTTTAAACTGATAATGAAGCCATTTAGGGAGGCCACATCATCATCCAGTCCCACCTACTCACAGACAATCCTGTACTAGATCACCAGTCAAACACTTCACATGCTCCACCTCGAAAAGTCATCACACTGTCCACCAGAGACACTCCACAAGATGAGATGTGAAGCCACAAAAATTACATTGTGCTACAGTAAGGCAGGAAAAGACCTATCATCACCAGTATCTTAAATACCTTAAACATATCACCTGAGGTTGCAGGGATGCATGTGAAATGATCCCAGGGACTAATCTTCTACACCACATAGAAAGACTTATCAAGTCTAAATAGTTCTTGCAACCATAGCCTCAAAGGAAGTTTCTTTGCAAGTCTGAATCTACTTATCAGGTTAAATCAAGTATGAGACTCTGGGCACATCCCTGAAAAAGTTCTCAGTTTCACTTAGGATTTGAGCACCATGGACATCACTAGATCTTCACCAATTTTCTCTCCCCATACTTCCAATGTTTCAGAGAAAACAAGCAACATTAGCAGGGATAAAGTTCCTAAGATTTCAACTTGTTTTCAGTGCTCCCCTGCCTTTAACAAAAGCTCTTTATTGAGCATTTAAATGTCAGCCATCCTTCAGCCAACTAGTCTCACCTACCTACTCTGCTGCAATGATTGGCTCCTCACACAGCTTAGAACAGAAGCTCTTCTCGTTGGTGCCCCAGTGCACAACTGACACTCGGCTCCTTTGAGTTTGGTTCTAGCTCAGTGACACCAGCTCACAAGGTCACCTAGACCGGCGTATACAGTGACTCCTGAGGCACACACAGCATGACAACTTTCACTTAGAAGTCAAAATAAGGTTGTTAATGCAACCTCACTTCCATTTGATAATGCTATATCATTACCCTTATCAAAGGCCCTTAGTAATGCATTGATTTAGTAACTGGGCCATATCTGACCCAGGTTAATATCCTCTTTTCCCAAAGGACAGACTCTCCTGTTTCCTCCTTACCTTACTGTGCAACTAGGAAAGCAGCATTTCAGATTTACTTGAAAGACCAGATGAACTAAGCTTTAGGTCATTTTAAGCAGACTTTCACAGAACATGAACTAAAGGCTGGAAAGCAGTAACACAATCTGGTATTTTCAGCTGTGCTGCGCAATCATGCTAACTCATATCCCCTGTGCTCCCTGCTCATTCATGTACAAGCCAACATCTTCCTAACATACAGAGCTCTTACCCATTCTGTTTGTTTTTCCTCTACAAACAGCTATAGTAGAGACAGTTCTGATAAGGATATGTAAGAATTACTCACTGGTGTGGTGTTTCTAAAGTGTATCATTAGTATCATCATTAGTAACCAAGCAAAACAGAATATAGGACTCTGACATTTAAATGAACTAGAGGGGAAAGGACTGCTATTTACCTGCACTGCAAAAGATAAAACAGACTGGGTTTTTAAAGCTGCCTCAGAAGCACATTTTTAATACTCAGTTTATAGGTAAGTTCTAAAAAGAGAGAGGGAGTGCAAGTGCCAGCTAAATACTTTGAATTAAAGGGATCAAAGATGTCTAATGCCTGAGACTGCCCCCTTCTCTTAGCAGCAAGCTGAGTCACTGAGTTGGCTCCACCATATTGTCTACCCTAATTTACAGTTAAGAGTTAATGCATAAGAGTTAACTGAATATAAGGCTCTCATACATTGAATTAATCACAATAGAAGCAGTTTGCTACCAAGGACTTGGTTTGTGTTTACCCTCCTCTTAGTAGAACAACAACATAAATTGTCATTAAATAGTCACAGTGGGGGTCTCTCCATGGAAGCTAAACAGAAACAGAAAAGCAGAGCTAGACTTCAGCTTCCAGAGAAGACTCCTTACAAAAAAAGGGAACAGGACTTGTTACATAGATAGTATCTTGCTAACCTAGCCAATGCCAATGGAAAAAAAAGCAGACAAGCCTTTTTATTTCCAAAGACATGTCATAACCAAGTAATCAATGCAATGTACCTGTTGGTATTCAGCACTAAGGAAAAAAAAAATTTAGACAATAATTTTCACTTGGGGTAGACAAAGACAGGTAGATGGAGCTGTCTTTGCAACATGAAAATACATCAGAAAAGAGTTTTATAGGAAGAGGAGATAGAAAAAGAAAAGAAAATAATTACCTTAAGAACACAATATCACCTTAAGAAAGAAGAGGTAAGCAAGTAAAGTGAAAAATATTTATAATTATTAAAGGAAGAGGTGTTTTTCAACAGTTACATCTTGTGTATAGCATACACAGCTCTTGTCACTGTAGTTGCCATGGCAAAACAACATTGCAAAATCAATGCCATTTTATGGAATTTTTATTGCACCAGCTCTAGCCTTGCTGGGTTCAGAATATTAGTAAGTAGTAACACTGATAACACCCGTGCAGAGTTGCAACATACTATTTTGCACACCCTCTAACGCAGCAATTTACAGTAGTTGAACTGCTCCCACACCACTCTCCCATGCTGACGTGAGCTAATTTGCTTTACCATTGTTTCCCACTGCCTTGCACTTGCTCAACCTACCCACCCTCTGGGTCCTGCTCCGACATCCTAGGCAGCAAAATAACGCATTCCTTCTGCTCCTATTTTGCTTGCATTGCAGTAGGCAGGCATAAATTTTAAAGGCAGCTGACCAAGAACTGACACCCTCCCTTCCCTCCCCCCTCCTTTTAAGCTTCCATGCAGCATAGTGGACATGCTGCTGAGCATTGTAAACATCAGCAACTGCACCCTCCCTGGGAGGCTCTTCCAAGAGAGTGGGAACCAGCTGTGCTGGCACCTTCGGCAGTGACCCGCACAGCGCAACGTGAACCTGGGCAAGCGTGACACGGCAGCAGCGGCACAGTGACGGGCAACAGCAGGACTCTGGGGTGACAAAAGCCACTTTAAAGGAAATGTCCTAAGTGCTTTTTAAACTCAGAACACTCCTCCTACCCAAGAAAGCATGCTGACAGTATCATTAAAAAGCTGCTGCTCCCACGTCCAGTCTTGGCACATGTACTTTTTGGAGCACTCCAGGAAGCACTGCCACATCCTAAATCCTTCCAGTTCAGAGCTGGTAATTTATACAGCTGCAGCTGGAAGTTTCAAATCACTGAGGGATATGCAGGGAGGTATACAGGACTTAAGTTGTTGTTGTTTAAATTAACATTCTTCAGCATGATGAAAGGTTTGGTTAATCACTATGAAACACACTCATGAGTATTAGTATCAGGCAACACACGAAGGCACATTATACCACTGTTTGGAGACACAGGCCTCTCAGCCAGAACAACTAAATAGACAGTAAAGTCAATTTCTCCTGGCACTCCATTTTTTATTTCTGCATTCCAAAGAAGATCTCCACTTGAAAAAAAAAAAAAAAAAAGGCAATTAGCTTATACTTACACCCGACCAAAGTTACTGTGGAAGGGAAAAACTGAAATACAAGTTTCTGAAATGGAAAATCCAGATGTTTCTATTATAACCTATACTCAATGGAGGAATCACAATGGGGTGGAGAATGGAAATGGACAGCAAATAGGCATCTGAAGTTTAAGGATAACTGGAGGAAATTACCCCACAGGCCCATCCTGAAGTCAAAGCCACTTGCATTGTGATTATATGTTGAATCCAGAGATGAATGCATGGAATTTAGTACCTTATAAACCCCCATTTGATTCTATTCAAAATTTGAGTAAGCTTTTGGGTACCACTCCAGCCATCTTGCATGTTGCTTACACTACTTGCCTGATAACTTTCCCCAGTAGCTTTTCCTTTTGAGATGACTCACCCAATGGAGGCAGATCCAGTTTGACAGCTTGGGCACATGGGGTGAACACAAGAATGGGAGCACCTTGGCTTTCACACAGTGCTAGCAGCAGTTCCAAAAATACTCTTTTCCTCTTGCTATGCAGATACCCTTCTAAGGACTATGGAAGTGCTGGACTTTCAAAGGGTTCTTGTGACAGACTTGGAGGTCAGAACTCAAGAAACTGTATGGAATAGGAATATTCATGGTTGCCTATAAGCATTAGAGTGAGGAAACATCCAGACACAGTGACCCAGAACAGGCAAAGGCCTATAGAAACTAAAGAAAAAGGCTGCATGGGCAACACAATGTTGCATGGACAGTATTCAGAACACAGCCTAACCTCAAGAGCTTGCATGAAAAAAACAAAACTAACCAAAAACATTAACTGGCTTAATCAGCAAAAGTATCTAACAAGATTTTTTTAAACCAGATCTTGTTATAAAAATTCAGCTTTAAAAATATATAAATTTTTCATTCAAAATCCAAGAAATCAATATGCAGGATTTTGCAGAACAAAATAGAGGTTGATATTACGGGCAAGATAAATTAATGACAATACAGAGCTGTGAAGGCATACTTCTGCTCCAGATCAAGTTATCTAGACCTTAGTTCCTTTGCTAATAGGGATTTCTAAAAGTCTTCATTATTTTGCACTTCCTGAAAGCTCAAGAACAGCACAAAAAGCAGCACTGTGCAGGCCATGAGTTTGTAACTCAGAGCTTTTTTAGATCAGTCTAGAACACCAAATGGCAACTTCACAGAGAAGCAGAATCAAACAACACATCCTTGCGCAAGTTTAATCACAAGTATGTAAGGATTTTTCCATCTTCTATCAATATTTTCCACTACCACAATAGAATGTACTTTTTACCATCTTTCCAATCACTTGGAGACCACCCAAGACCACAAGACATCTCTGCAGTTTAAAATACAACAGTTCATCCAGCCAGCATGGAGGGATGAACCAGCTATGTCTGGGCAAGGCAACTGCATTTTTTTTGTCCTCTTTTCGATCCTGAAAGATTGCCAAATATAAATAGCTTAAAAAAAAAAAAAAAAGAAAAAAAGAGAGATCCCATCAACAAAGCGCATTAGGCAATGGATGTGCAACATCAGAATAACACAAGAGACAATAATACTTCCAACAAAGAAGCTTGGCAAGCAGCAGAGTACTCAGCCTAATACTAATGTTCCTTTAAAACACCAGTATACTAGAAACAGACAAGTGTCTAACAGTCTACTCAGCATACTACAGCAGTAAAACAGAAGAAAACTGGACTGTCTCCAATACAAAACAAAATTAGACTTAACGTATAGCTATGCATTAAAGATATCAAAAATAGTATTTTTGACATACAGGTTTCAATGCCTTGCAGAAGAGGTCGGTCAGTGGGTTTGGTTCACTCTCTGTATGAAGTTCTCTGTGTCCCCAGAGAAAAAATGGCATGTCTTCTACCAGTTACCACAGCAAAGCTGTAAGCAAAACCAAAGTGTTGTGTGCTGGTTCAATATTCCAGTTAATACGCGAAACCAGCAGCCCACACCCCTCTTCTGAACTTGAAGCAACACCGTGGCCCTCATAATGAAAGCAAACCTGGTTTGCTTCTACTCTCCTTCTGCCTCACTTCACAATGACTCTATTGCTCACATTTAGACCAAACAATTTGCTTTCACACACATTCTTTTTCTTATATATACATTATTCAGGTGCAGGTTCATCCAGCTGACCATATCCCAAAAGCGTGATGCCATCCCACTGACTGGAAAGGAAGACTGGATCTCTTCCCACTGCAGTCATCTCAAAGAATGAGCCAAGGTCATATAATTTCACAGTCTGTAAAAGTGACTCCCTCACTTATCACAGAAGTCTTTCTAGATTCAATCAAGTTTTGTCTGATGCTTCAGCACCTTGGATGAAAGCAACTGATGAAATATCACATTTTACAACAATATGCGTAAAGTCTCTACAGGATAAAAGCAAGAACACCAGATTGCACAATTTCCACACCTCCAGAGGCAATTTTCCATTCCATACTTTTAAATGTAGTTCAAATGGGGTATATGAGGTGTTCAGTTTTAAAATATAATAGCAACCTCATTTCAAAACTGGGAAAAATTCCAGAACAAACCAGAACTCAGCATGCTCCAGTCCATGTTCTGGAACATTTTCCCAAAACTTTCTTATGACCTTCCCTAACTGATCAAGTGGATCACGTGAGTTTACAAATAGCTGTTTCAGGATAATCTGAAATTCAGATGGAGAATACTTCACCCCTTAAGATTTCAAGCAGTCATTAAAAGACTAGTTGAAGAGAGGCACAGAGTATTCCAATGGCACCTGTATTTTACATTCCCTCTTCTCTTTCTAAAATCTGCCATGCTCCTAGTTAGAAGTTAAACAGAGTGAATTTCCTAAAGATCAGAGCTATGGCATGAGGCTATTTACAGCCTTGTATTAAAGTTTTTTCCTTTTTCATGTAAAAACAAACTTAAGCAAACTCCTTAACAACCTGACTTGTTACAGAACAACAGGTGCTACAGAAACAATGTTGTCAGCACAGAAGAAATAATGAGAGTAATTGTAACAAGGCTTTTGAGAAGTGCACCTTACAAGTCGTTTTATGAAAGGTTTCATTTCAAAGTTGACAGTGAACATTCGAGTTTACTTCATTATCCTCTTGACTTTGGTCGACCATATATTCTACAATTCTCATTCACAAGAGACAAACGGGGACAGGGCACTTCCAAAGTAATAATAATAGTAGTAATAATAATTTCATTAAGCTTGTCACGCCCCTTCTGTACAGTTAAAGACAAAAAAAAGTGAATTTTTTTCTTCAGCACTGAACAAACAAGCTAGAACTCTGACTACAAAATTATAAAGAATGTATTTAATCTAGATTTTTCCAACTGTACATTTAAACAAATACAAAAGGGATTGTAGTGGATGCTAAGAATGCAAATACTGTAAAACACACTGTCCTCTTGCAATATACCTGAATCCAAGTAATTTTCACCTGTACGAAAGGAAACCTTGCCAGCTACTACTTCTCTGAACTGACTACAGACATTGCCACATGCCCGTCTCCATCTATACATAATGCCACAACTTTCCTGAAAGAAAGAACACAGTACCAATGTGAACCATTCCCATACTCAAAAAGCATACAGAGAACCACTGAATCAGGTTTTTGTGACTTTGCTTTAAGTCATTTCAGGACTGATGATACAATGCAAATTATTTCCAAATCAACAAACTGATCTTTGTGAGTCAGAGTCCAGCAAGAGTCGTCCCCTTCTTTTGTTAGAAAACAAAGAATAAAAGGAATAGAGTAAGCTATATTTTTATCTCAGGCACAGCCATAAACCCTGAATGCCATCACTAGGATAGGAGCATTCTCTTGAATTCCAGCCCATGAGATGCCTGTTGAAACTTAGCAGCTTTTTGCACAGTACATCCCATTTCTTTGCACAGGGTTTTGCAGTGCACTAGACAAGCTTACGCTCACATTCACATGCATTCAGTGAGGCATGGCTTTAAAAAAAAAAAAAGGTCTTTGAATAGAGGTTCCAGGCACAGAGCCCAGTGTGCAAGGCCCATATCAATATAAAACATAATCCAAACTACAAAGAATTCACAATACAATTAAACACAGGCAGGCAGCATGTAGGAATTCATAAAGCTGCTACAAGCAGCTTCTCTTGAGCACAGCCTGCTCAAGCAGAGCAAGTCTGGCTGTTTACAGGGTAGGTTTGCAATTATAAGAGCACTTTTAATAGTAGCAATGTAATTTTAATCAACCTCTCTCCCCATTACTCATACCTGCTCCTGTGTCACCCTTGACTTCTGCTGGAACAACCATTTTTCTGGCTGCATAATAAAATAGATTGGGAAACAGACCCAGCGCAAGACAGCAAGCCTCACAGAAGAAGAAAGGGTATTTTTTAACCCAGACTGTTTCCTCAGCGCTTCTTAGTACCAGCTTTTACCAAGAAATACTCCAGCACAAAAGAAAAGTGACACAGAAGCACACGCAAAGAAAAGCATGTGGAATAACAGAAACGTCGGTGAAACTGCGACATCAGCCTAGGTAGGTATCACAAGCGGAGTGGAGATAAGAGTTGATGTGTTTGCTGCTTTTACCCTAGCACAGCTAAAAGGGGCAATCTGAATACCATTGCTCCTAGCAAATAAGATGATTCATAGAGTTTACTGACACCTGTATTTGTCCTCCTTGTGACATCTGTGCCTATCTGCAGGTGGAAGCCAGAGTTTGCTTTGGGCCGGATAGGCTTTACAAGTAGTTTTTAAGAGATTTCTGTGCTACCTCAGGATTTTGAAATTAAATGCTACTGAAATTCAATTCCTCAGACTCTCATCAAGAACCAAGATAACACTTAAAGACACTTAAATCTGTGGTTCTCTAAACTGTTTATTCATCTCACATTATTCCATTCAGAAACCACTTACAGGTGTTTTCTAATCAACATCTTCAGTGAGAAATTGCTTTGTGTAGCCATCTTAAGCAGACAGAACAAAAATAACAAAAAACATGCAGAAGAAAAAAAAGACACTGACAAAAAAAGACACATTGAAAGCATTTTACTTTGTGAATTCATTAAAAATAGAGAAAAAAAAAACTGACCAAAAAACAAAACCAAAACCAACTAACTATTCAATACTTCAATGTCAATGGTCAGCATTAAACACTGAGACCAAAGACAAGTAAAGAGAAGAGACACCTGAGTTATTCTGGTGTCTTTCATCGGTGTAAACTCAAGTACTTAACTTTTTACGTTTTGGATTTCAACTAAATGTCATATACATAGAAAAAAATTCTTAACTGCTGCATCACTGGCAACTTTGCCAACTTTTGGCAAACTTTTGGCAAATTGTAAGTGTGACAACAGGCACTTAAATTACTACATGTCCCTCTAGCTTTAGAGGTACCCTTAAAACTGAGCTGTTTAAAAAAAAGTACAATCAGTTTAAAAAATTAACTACTGGTTTTGTAATTCTTTTGTTCTAATAATCTTATATTTTTGAGGAGTAAAAGGTTTTGTTTCCACCCTTTAGGCTGTATTCGCCCTTTACATGCAGCAGTGAGCCTCGGTAGAGGGTGAAGTCCCAGGGCAAGCACAAGGGACTTGCTCCCTAGCACTGTGGAACAATGCAGAGTAACCACTCAGCTTTCAGGGCAGCTTTCAAGCAAAGACCAACTTCCTTTTAAGTACTCAGACAGGCCAACCAAAACTGCTGTTTGAAGTTAATCCACAAACTGCAAAAAAACCCCATACCTAATTCTGCCATTTCTTGAATTGCCATTTCTTGAATTTAATACATACTTGAGCAACAAGAAACTGATAAAAACACTGCCCATGTGCCACATGCTGTGACTTCATGAAAGAAAATGAGAATAGTGAAGAGCTGCAGTGAGGGACAGAGGAATCGTGAGGGGAACAGGTATTTCTTCCTTTCCAGCTGCCCAGGCCTTGAGAAGCAGCTTAAAGTGTCAGACATCCATTAGCCTGAAGTGAATATGAGTGCTGGGCTACAACATTATTTGTATAAAATATGCTGTGCCACTGAAGATGTCAACATCCCATCTATTCATATTTGCCTATATACTATAGCTCTACTATCCCTATTTTACAAGTTGTCCTTGATCCACTTCAGACAAAACAACACAGTTGGTCTAAACTCGTAACTGATAGCTAAACCATCTTATTTCAGCACACCAGCCTTCGCCAGGAAAATTATGGGGCAGCAGCCTCTGACAGCCATGCTGAGGCAGTCATCAGGGAGGGAGAGATGCCACATGAAGTCTGCCAAGTTAGATCCACAGTACAACAAACATGATTTCACAAGCAGCTAATGAAGATCCATAAAGGGATCTTGGCTCCCTTCCACCTCCTGCCCTTGAACATGGCACAGGGGTGACATTCTCCCACTTCCCTCACCCCACACATGCCTCCCATGCCCATTCCATGCACTGCTTGTGTCTCTGCCTTGCTCTGCAGCTGCCCACACCTCCGGAGATTTGTGCGTTAGGCAACCAGATACGGGCAGGCCAGAGGAAGCATTAACACAGACACACTGTGCAGAAGCAGCTTCAAGAGGAAGAGCAGAAGTCCACAGTGGGGGAAAAAAAAGATTCCCAGTGTATTACAGCAGAGAGAAACAGAGCCAGGAAAGGCACAGAGAGGCAAGGGGTGCACGCTCGGCAAATGCCATCAAGTCATGTCAAGATACAAAAACGCCCCTGATTAGTTCTTTTACTAATATGCCACTAGTTGATAGGTATTTCATGGTATTTCATGAGCTTCATAATGAGTTAAATCCTATTTGGCTTGTATTACTTGACTAATGCTGTGGCATCTTTCCCAACACATTCCATGAATATTGCTTCCTGTACCAGAACCTGTCTTGCTCTACCAATAAATTCTTAATAGAAAGATCACAGTATATTGAAATATCATAAAGTTGCATTATTCTCCGTATTTCAACAGAGGTGCTGCCTAGCAAGAATTTCAAAGAATCATAGAATGGCCTGGGTTGGAAAGATCACCTAGTCCCAAACTCCTACCATGGCCAGGGACACCTTTCACTAGACCAGGGTGCTCAGAGCTTCATCCAGCCTGGGCCTTTCAGGGGTGGGGCAGCCACAGCTTCTCTGGGCAACCTCTTCCAGTGCCTCACTTTAAGCCTATGTTTCTCTAGGTTTTCAAATCGTAGGTCTTTGTACATTTTCTTCATGTAAACATGTGAGTACAAGTGCTCCCACTCCTCAGGGAAGTGTTTTCAGGGTACATCCACGCTGGCTAAGGCCATGTCAATGCACCATGATTCTACCTCTACCTGAGGCAGCTCCAAGGCAGCCCGAGTGTGTTCTGGGCAGCACCCCAAGTGTTGAGCAGCAGAATAAATCAGGCAGCATGCTGTTCCCAGGCTGCTCCCAACAACCAGAAAAACTTGTTGAAACTTCTCCCACATGGTAGTGTTCAGTACAGACCTACACATGGGTCTGGGAAGAACTGAATTACAATGAAGTAAGGAAGAGAGCATCCATACATGACTGTAAGTTTTCTGGTTTGTCTGAACAGCTTTAATTAACATACCTTGATTTCCTATGCAAGTGAAAAAAAAAAAAAATCAGTGGGAGCTGGTTTGCTGCCTCACTATGACTTTTCAAGCATCATACTGTTCTATCTTGGTGACAGCAATACCCAAGACCCAACCGAAGTTTCAATTCAAAACATATTTACAAATTAAGTATCCACAAACTTACGATCCTATAACAGTACACATGACATCTACAGTTGCAAAGGACAAGTCTAAGAGGCTGCTCCAATGTAGCCTCATCAAACCCCTCCCCCCCAGCTGCCACTGACCTGCCTCCTTGGCTCCTGGCCTCACTGGGTATGTGGTCAGTCCTTAAGGATAGACCTGCCCCACATGGCAGCAAAGGTGACCTGTCTCCAAAGACGAGGAAGGCAGCAAGCCAGACAGCCACCCTTCCAGACAACCCTGGCTAGACATCATCCCTCTAGCCCTACATTTTAATATCACCATCTTAAGCACATGGGCCACACCTTTCCCCCGACTGTCTCCAACCTTCACCCTTGAAGAGAAAAACCTCGGTAGTTTCTTGATGTCTGGTATCACCCTTTGGGAGCAAAAGGTGTGGGAAGAAAAAAGCATTTTTAAACAGCACGGTCCCTGATGCAGTGGGGCCCTGCACATGCCACAATGTAACTTGTTCTTCATGACAGGAAGGAGGGCTCTGTTCATGTGAGGCATAGCCGGAGGTCCTTGAGAGACAGGCACCGGGAGGTGTGGGGCACAGCCGGAGGGTTTGGAGGAACAAGTACTGCTTAGTGCCAGAGCCGGTGCAAGGGTTTAGACATGGTGCGGTGTAGGGCACAGTCAGAGAGCTTGGAGGCCAGGCACTTCAGGGTAAAGTACACTCAGTGGGGTTGGAGAAGGAAGCACCACAGGGCACTGCCTGAGAGTCTGGAAGTATGGCACAGGAGGGTGCGGACAGGGAGAGGGATGCAGGTGCACCCAGAGGACGAAGGTGGGGAGCAAAGAAGCTCAGCGCGGAACAGGTAGGGGTTTACGGAAGAGAGAAGAGGTACGCGGGAGCAATCAGGGAGTCTGAAAGGAAGGTGGGCAGGAGGCAGCCCGAGACCAGACCCGTCCCGTCCCGTCCCGTCCCGCCCAGCCCTACCCGCCCCAGCGCGGGACAGACCCTGCGGAAGAACGCCGAAGGCTCCTGTTCCCAAGATCACCGCGGTGCCCCGCGCTCCGGTTTCCCGCTCCCGCCGGATCCACTCACGTGGCAGCAGCGCACCCCACCTGTTCCCGCACCGCCGGGCGGCAACTGCGCGGCGGCACCGCGCGGCCCGCAGGAGGGCGCGGGGGGCGGAACCGGCACCGCCCCCGGCACCGCCCGCACCGCCCC